>ML878324.1:0-17421 GCA_009831015.1 Picea engelmannii
TTTCTTTCCCTGCATAATGTCCCCCAACAATTCCATCATGTGCTTCTTCAAGTATCATCGAACTTTCATGTTCCAACACACAACGTCTTAGTATTCCACCTGCACCCAACTTGTATAGATTTCCTGCAATCAATTGATAATATGTTGATTTCACTACTAGTTGCTTCTTCTATGTTATTGTAAGCTTGGATGTATCCATACATGTACTTAGAAACTTCACAATTTCCGAGAAGTAATCATCCACCCTCCTTACTACAAATAACTATGCATTTGGGAAGCTATCATCTAAATTTCCCGCATCTTCACCTGTCAATATGCGTGATAGATGATCTGGTCCTGCATTTAGCTTCCCTGGTTTTACTACAACCTAAAAGTCATATTCTTGAAATAATAATAGCCATCTGCATATTCTCCCCCCAACAATAGCTTATTGACTAAGTAATTTAATGTAGAATGGTCTGTATACATCTTAAAGTGAGACCCTAATAAATAATGCCTGAACTTATGTAGTGCATAGACCATTTCCAATCCTTCTCATTGTGTGGTTGTATAATTCTTCTATGTTATAGATAACTTCCTCCTTGGAAATGAAATTGGGTGATCTATGTCTCCTTCCTCTGGTTGTGACAACATTGCGCCCAATGTTATGGATGATGCATATACATGTACATGGAACTCTTTGTTCCATTCCAGAAAGATCAAAATCGGTGCAGTTACCAGTCTCTATTTCAAAGTGTCCAACCCCTTATGACAACCCTCAGTCCATTGAAACTCTGGTTCCTTCTTCAGTAACTTTTCCATGGGTGTATTGATATGCTCATATCTTTTAACAAAATTCTTGTAATAACATGTATGACCCAATGTTTCCCTCAATTTTGTAAATAATGTAGGGGTTTCTAACTCCAGGATGACTTTGATATTAGTTGGATCTACTAATAGTCCATTTTTGCACACTACATGTCCCAGAAGAATTCCAAACGGTGTGCAAAAGATACACTTCTTTAAGTTCAATGAAATCTAACATTGTTTGCACCTATCCAACATCATCCTAATAAATTCTATATGATCCTTCAATAGACTGAACACCATGTTGGGCCCTTCATTTTTGAGAAGGAATCATGAAAGTTTTGACTAAGCACGAGTTGCGCAAACTCCATCAGAGGCTGGGAGAAAGAGAAACAGAAAGCAGTTGCAAAACTCAGTGCAACGCCAGTGAAGCAACAAACAGTTGCAACAGAATAAGAAATCATGCAAACCGAGAAGGAAGACACAACCCAACTATATATAGGACCGAACAAAATTGTAAAAGGGTTTGTTCATCTATTCGTTCATTAGTTCATGAGTTGGTTGGTTGGGTTGAGTTGAGTCAGGCTAGTTAGAGTCACCAGGTTTTGGGATTAGTTGTTGATAGTTGTTGTAAGTCGAAGGAAGACAATGTTGAGTCTGTAATGAATTGGACCTATCAGTTGGAGAATTAGAGCTCTGTGGCATGAGTCCAGAGCCAAGAGTCTGTACTGAACCTTGCTATGTAATTCTGAGTCTCTAATGAGAGAAAGAGCCTAAAGATAATAGGAAGCAAGACCAAATTTCAAAATATGTTGCGTCTTTATATGTTTACTTATGCATTACAATATTTCTGTATAGCTTATGAGTTCTATTTGATGGTTCAACATTTAAATGCTTGCTTGCAACATAAGTAGGTTCGATTCATGCATCTATATGTTTCATATCTGTTAATGTCTCTTGCGCAAGAACAAGAATGAGTTATCACTTCTCTATGGATCCTCTTTAGTCTTTTCCCTACCCTTCCCTATCTATCTGTCTTAGCAATACTTCGGGTGAGAGACTTCTTCTCTTCGGAGGATATGAAAATGCTAGCACTCTAGACTACATGGTACCTTTTGTTGGTAACTTGAGAAGGACCCTGGTTTGATCAAATTCACACCAACACACCATCCAATCATCCAAGTAGACTTATAGGAATTTATGGATGAACTCCTTGAATGTTGAAACTACTGCCTTAGAAAACATCGCAGCGGAATTCTTCAATCCAAATGGCATAATTGTATAGTGATAACTCCCCCACTCCATCAAAAAAGTGGTCTTGTGTCAATCCTCCTGTGTGATTCTTATCTTATGGTACCCAGAGAATCCATCTGTAAAAGAATAAGTTTATTGGCATCCCACATTCTCCAGTACCTCATCCATGAATGGTGTTGGGAATGGGTCATGCAAGCATGCCTCATTTAGCTTCCTTAGATCCACGTAGATCTTGATTCCTCTTGTATATTTGTCCTACACCACCATTGGATTGATCCATTCAGGTTTTGTTGAGGGCTCCTAAATCCATTTAACTCAACAACGGGAACCAAACCCACCATTGAGTTCCAATTAGAATCTACAACGTTTGATAGTGGAATGGTTCTCCAAATCCTTCGATCCGGCCAAATAATCGATGGGATTTTCATATTGATTAACATGATATCTTCTTGTGAAAGTTCCTTCTTCAGTTTAAACGTTCCATTTTTTTTATTTTCTTTTGTTAGATGGGTCTGATAAAAAGATATGTGATGGTATATACTAGCTGATAAAAGGGGGGTTTCTTAACTACTGAAGAAGGATGAGTTTGGGATAACCCTAGTACTCAAGCATGCAGACAAAGATATTCACACATGTGACAAGACTAGTACTAATACATTAACTTGTTGGCATTTCAATTATTGACTGAGATACAATTACCAAAAGAAAACATACATGCAAAAAAAATGATGGCAAGAAAAATAGTTTCTTTAGGTATAGCATTAATCACACATTAACACAACAATTTGCTTTCATCATTAGAGACAAGAACTACAAAAAATATTAAAACAACTAACTTATGAATAGATTCAAAAACTCTTACTTATTATAACATCCATTCATGAAATAAAGTCTAAAGTAATTCCTCCTCAAATCCAATCATACAGGCCTTTGATGAAAAACAAAAGTTTGTCTTTGGTCCTAAACAAGACTTCTCAATTAAGGTAGTTCGGAAATAGTTCCTTACAATTCCAAAAATGAGGGTCTTTTCAAAAACCATCGACGTTTACTAAAAGGTCAACCCCTCTTCTTTATAACAAGTCATTAACTAAAAATAGCTATCAAAAGTGCAAGATAAGTAAAACAAAACATCGCCACATGGTGCTTCCATTTCTCTGTCTTCTAAGAATCATCAAATAATTTCACTGAAGTGGATGACTCTTCTCATACTTTGACCATTTGATGAATATTTCCTCACATGTGTTGGCATACAGGAATCTGTGTTGGTCCATTGGGGCTGAAAGGCTTTCTTTTACTTCTACTGTGTGTGCCTGATACTTTACTATTTTGAAAATTAACTGTTGGAATATTGCTTGAGCCTTTATCGGGTGCTCCATGAAATGTTGTACTTGAACTGGCACCATGTTTTCCACATTTTCTATCTCTGTGGTTCATGTCGAGTCGTGTTTTGCATGTTTCTTGACTATGTCATGCAAGTTGACAAAGTCCTCAGGTGTGTCGAATTCTGAGAGGTCGATGTCTTTCATCTCCTGATTAATATTTATGCAACTCCTTTCGCAATCGACCCATTTTTCTTGAATCTCCCACTAAGGTTCCTAGGCCATTTTCACCCAGTATTCAACCTCTTCCCTAATCCGATCTATGTTGTTGTCCCTCAGCACCCAAATGTTGTTCTCTTCGACGTCTCGACCCTTTTGAAACGCACTGATGTAATCAATTCTTTCCACTTCTCGGTGAGCCTTCTTGTACCATCTTTCGACGTCATTTCAAGTTGTTAGTGCCATAAGGGTGTCTTCTTGGAAGTCGGCTATCCCTGTAGTGAAAAGGTGTCATTCATTCATGAATTTTTCATAGGTGTCTTGGAAATCACTTCTCAAAAAAATTGTGTCTTGTGTGGAGTCCTGATAGTATTTTTCCAAATGGCGCAAATTCTCCATCTCCTTTAGTGTAGGGGCCAACTCCTTTTCATCTCTTCTTTCTTTATCCAAGGTGGCATTTGTGATAGCCATCCCTGTGTTGATAAGTTCAGACGTCTTGGTGTGTTATGTGTTGATCAACTTTTCCTCTGTGGTGATGATAATCAAACCATCCAATGTAAGCCTCCTCTTATTAGTGGTTCTCTTCATGATGGATTTTCTCTTTCGGTCATAGGCGATTACTTGTATATCGGTGACCTCATCAACAGGTTCGAGGATTTGTTGTTTTCCCCAAGTTAGAGTATTTCCCAGGCTCCCGACTATGTATATCTATTCTAGGCTAGGTTCATGAACCTCTTATATATGTTTGGATGGCTCGAATTCTGGTTGTTGCTCATCGACTGGTAAGGTATCAGCCAAAATTGAGGAACCAAGGGTAGGTTCGGTACTTACTTGGTAATTAGCTATTGAAATGTCGATTTCTTGTTCTATAATTTCTTCTTTCTGTTCGTTCGATCCTAGCTCATCCCTAGAGTTGTCCATTGGGGTTATCAGTACGTCGAGTAGCTCAGTGTCTAAGGTGCTTTTAACCTCATGCTCATTCTGTGGAAGGCTCTGAACTGGAGTGTTGGGACGCAGGGTAGATGCTCCCTCAGGTTCTTTCTCCTCTGTAATCTGCACTAGAGTCACTAGGGACACCTCCGATCTCTCCTCATCATTATAGATGGTTATCAAGTTGAATAAGGGATTTGGTACACTTGTTCTTCTTGATGTGCTTGTTATCTCGGGCTGGGTTGAAATTTCCCCTGGTGATCTGATCTGTGGTGGTGGAACTTCATGGTTTTATGACCCGGTGATTTCTTCAAGTTGCATTGGCTCTAGGCCACTTGGTTCTCCTTGGATTTTGATTGGGTCATCAGTGGGAATCCTTGTCATTTCTATCAGATCAGGTTCATTTTTCAATTGATCAATGATTTTGTGTGGCCCTTCTAGCAAGAGTAATCCCCTTCTCTATGCCTTTGTGGTCTCTGCTGCTCTGAATTCTTCCCTAGCTCTTAGGGCCTCTTGAGATGACTACTCTATGTTCTCCACCTATTCATTCATGCTCATGGCCTTGAACCTAGTCATATTTGGTTTTTCCATTCTCTTTACTACCTCATCCCAGTCCTGGGTGCACTTTGTGAAAATTTCATCCTCAAACTTATCATGAGCATATGGCCAACAGGATGATACCTATGAAGCATGTTGGAGGACTAGGCATTTAGGGTTGTGCTTGCAGAATCATCCTATCAGGAACCTGAATTCAAGTTGGTTCATCCCTTCATGTTTGTCTTGAGTAGTGTCCTTTACTAGATAAAACCCTACATGGAAACCATAGGGTATGAAGGCCCGCTTCTTGTCCATGACTACTGTGGCGTTATAGCCTTGCAGGATAGTCGGATAGCAGATTTCTCCCACAACGATTCGATCTGGGATGTGAGTGGGTAGGAGATGTGGTGCTCTAGTGGCCCTGAATACCCTAATATAGGTTGAGCATTTGTCTAAATACCAATGGCCTACCTTTGCTATCATTTTCTTGGCTGCTAGGGATAATCTTGGGCATTCCTTCTTAAAAATAATAAAATGAATATGAGTGATGAATTCATTGCAAATGAGTGTGTAATATTTTTTGTACCTATTCTCCCAGAGTATGTTGAAATAAACATGATTAGGGATCTCTGAAACATGCCAGCTTAGATTCATGTCAGTGAAGACATTTATTGTGCAAATAAAATTGAGCAAGTACGAGGCCATGTGGAAAGTGGGTGCTTCCCCTTCTTTTGACGTCTAATCCTGCTATACATAGATGCTCAATTGTTTAGAGATTATTGCTCCCCAGTTGAATTTGCTTCTAGAAATTGCCACTGTGTATTCCAAGGGAATCCATGCTTCCAAAAACTTGGAGCAGTATTTCTCTCCATATATTCGGCAGATGAGAGACATCAAATAGATGTATGTCTCCCTTAGGTTAAACATCCCATACCAACCATTCCTTTGGTTGGTGAACTTCTTGTCCTCCTTCCACCATGAGGCCATCAAATGGCCGGTGTCATGGAATTCACAGAACTTCACCATGAAGTTTGTGTTTAGCCATTCCTCTAGGTCCCTAAGCTTGTAGTACTTATGGAACTCTGTTGGGAGGAAAACTATGACACTCCCACCATTATCATCATTGATCAATCACTTATGCCCATATTTATGGTTGATTAGTCACTTCAAAACCTCTATGAAAGGGAAAATCTAGGTTTTCTGGCTACTATGTGTAAATATGACCGTCGGATGTTCAGGAAAACCTATCATCGAGCACCCTTATGTCTGGTTCATTGTGTGGGATACACTCTAGGTATTATTCTCGGTTGATTCTGTTTAAAAGGTCACCCCACTATGGGAGCATTATTTTGGATCTGGTGCTTGCTTCTATATCACCGAAAACCAGAGGTTGGAGAAAGGATTTCTTAGTTGATGTTTTAATGACACGCTCCGCCCTGGGAGCATATTCCAACTACCTCGTGGTCCTTGGAGAAGAACCTTCATCTGTATCAACTTCCTTTAGCTTGGGTTCTCTTGGAGAGTGTCTAGTGGTTGGCTTTCTCAATGACATTTTACCTACAACTAGAACATAGTTAGAGACCGTGTAAGAGATCAGATGTACGTATAAATCGTGACCAACGAATTGAAAAACTTGAACACAGACATTTGCAACTTGTTTAACTTGGTTTTGATAATTTGAGGATCAACACAATCTCAATACGCTTTCTTTTCTTCTTCGGATGCTTTTGAATTCAAACTTGTGCACGGAATGAATTTTCATCAAAACTATTCTAGAGATTTAAACGGGGATGAACTTACCTTGTCGCATCAACCATTCAATTTGGGTTATGAGTGTAATTTCATTAAATCTTCCGCCATGTCTTCAATGATGTTTAAAATTAAATTCATCATGGGTTGACGGCCTGGGCACGGGTTGTAACATGGCCTATCAGCGGTTTCAAATTGTTTTTGTTCAATATATGCACAAGATAGAAAAAAATGTGGGATCAAGCATTAACTGGTCCATTCAATGTCCAAATCCGATCGTATCTTAGGCCGCAAACATCACATCGTTTCTCTATTCTTGTTGGTGATTCGAGGGTCAGGATTCTACTTCGAGCACTTTTCATTGATAACTTATTGCAAAAGCTCCGATGCCGACCGATCTTTCCATACAGAGATGACATGACGAAGATTACCTAGAGGTGTGACTAGGACATAAGAAACCTTAAGATGACTCGAGATGAATCTAGGTCATATAACACCCTTACACGATAAAGACACGTGGCACTCGAGACTAATGTATTGATATATTCGTGTTAATCGGAATCAGGAATTTCTTTAAGCTATACATTCTAAAACCCGATCCTATATTGTCGACGCTGAAAAGTATCAAGGATCAATGATCGACGATAACCCTACCCAAGTAATCCCCGATCGAATCTCATGAAAAATTCATGATGCTGAAATTGTATCGGGTATTGGCGATTGAAGATATGATCATCATAGATAAAATGATTGTCTTAACCTTTCTAGATTTCCCTGACCCCGATAAAGCGCATTGATAATTGGATATCAGTGATTTCTTTACATCTTTTGTTAACGTCTATCCTTCCTGTATTTTTTTGATGCCGAAGGGGATTGACTCTCTCCTGAAATTTCATGGAAGATAGTCACGCAAAACAAATCCACCTTTTTTCAATGTCGATGGTGCATCGACGATCGATGATTAGTGTAACTATGTGGCCACTTACCTGCTTGAATTTTACCGACGTCGAACACAAGTGCATCAGTCACGATGTTAATTATCGATTCTTAATTGGAATGTCAAGTTCTTTCAAACACAAGGTTTCTTTTAATGAGTTCAAACACATCTGATTCGATCAATAATATTCATGAAAACAAAACAAAATAAACCACCCCCCAAATTGAAATCAATTTAGACAGTAAAAGAAAACAAGTGGTACCCAAAAAAGTGATAAAATTCCATAAGGCTTTTAGGGTGTGTTGAGCGCTCAATAGGTTTCTGTAGCAAGCTCATTAAAAAATGAAACATAAATCTAGGGATTGAACTCGGAGCCCTAAGCATAGTTCTTTTCCTTTGTCAAGCTCATTAAAAAATGAAACAGTCACCTCTCCTATCAGGTCAAGTCTTTCGCCAGATCTCGTAGATATCGAGTTCAGTCTTTCATTAGATCTCGTGTTTGAAACTTCTTTTCATCCACCCTAATCCTTTTTATCCATCTAGTACAAAAATTGGTGACAACCTCAAAGTCGATGAATGAATTGAAGCTTGGGGGGCATGTCTCCAGCCTTTGATGATCATTTTGGAGTTAAGCCACTAGCTTTCAAGCTGGGGGCATACCGAGCTTAGTCTTTGTTCTTTCTCGTGCTCGTAAATACATGAGAATGTAACCAAGTGGAATTTTATCACTTTTTTGGACTCGTAAAGGATATATGAAAAAGGAACCCCTTGGAGTCTTCTTTAATCTCTTTTCAGACTCTCGAAACGTGAAAATATTGTCGAGTGAGCTTGCTTCCTTTACCACTCATTAAAAGGTTTGAAAGGGCGTCTTTCGAGTGATATTTATCTCTTTTTAGGCCTCACAAGACTAACATTATGTAAAAGGACAACATTGGAGTCATCTTTAAGTTGTTTTCAGACTCTCTAAATATGAAAAACCACCG
This sequence comes from Picea engelmannii, assembly GCA_009831015.1. Taxonomy (NCBI): domain Eukaryota; kingdom Viridiplantae; phylum Streptophyta; class Pinopsida; order Pinales; family Pinaceae; genus Picea; species Picea engelmannii. Next base: position 8,715 of record ML878324.1, read on the forward strand.
AGTTTACCATATCTGGACTCGTTAAACAATCATACATTGAAGGGCCCATATGGGACCGAACCCTTACTTCTTCCAGTTCGCTAAACAAAGGAAGAGGGACTTACCGAAGGTGAGTCATATCGATCATGTGTTACCATAATCGAGCTCGTTAAATTAAAAAGAGGTACTCGTCTATCTGGATGGGGGAAAAATTGAAAGAAGAAATACAAGTAGTTTTTTAGAACACTATCAATAACTCTTACAGTCTCTCTTGAACAAGACACTTTGTATTTGCATACATTTTAATCCATTGAACCTCTGCATCCTCTAAGTTTTCTTTACTCCTTTGGGTCACCCGATGAAAGTCACAGTATCCACTGCATCATCATGTTTTGGTGCATGTCACGTTTCTGTTGTTGTGCCTCAGTGTTCAAGGGAAGTATCTGCCTTGAGAGTCAGCCATCACAAATATCTTGTTTCAATACCCATGTCAGTCCATGTTCATTTGATATACTAATTAAATCTCTATGTCAATCATTGATGGGGAATACATCAAGGCCCTCCTTTGACGAGTCTATTCTTGTCGATTTCAACACATTATCCAGGAACTAGACTTAGAAACCTGTTAGTACCTTGGGACATGCATGCCTCAATGGCAGGCCTCCTCATGTCCGAAAGTGGGTTTACATCATTGAACTCTGATCGGATGATTCCATGGATGTTTGACTTCAGCTCATATATTCAAATTCATTGGAATGTACTAGAGTACCTTGGGAATCATTGACATCAATGGTGATTTCCCTCACGCTTATTAACGGTTTACATCATTGATCGATAATCAAGTGGTTTCTTCCATGTTCGACATCATGAAATCTATTCACATGGTTAGATTCATACTACATCAGGATCAATAAGAAGACCCTGGGTTGAGTCATCACTCTTATATGTACTTTTCCCAGGTTGCGAAGGAGTTTTCTTTTGAACTGTGACACATATATTGTTACATAGATCCACTTTGTATTGGTCGTGGCTATGTCTTGTCATCTCGTAGATCCACTGTGTATTCTTCATGGCTACAATCAGTTTAGGTCATAGGAGTATAGATCCACATTGTATCTTTCATGGCTATACCTTTTGTCAATATAATTATGGATCCACGGTGTATTTTATGGAGGCCATACCTAAAAAGTCTTTATCACTCAAGCATAGGTATGCCTGCCTTGGGTTTGAAACATGTCATTAATGTTTGTTGGATGGTTGTGTGCAGATTCTACTAGGTTCTCCATATCCATACCCTTTCTTGAAGAAGTATACAAAGTCATTCAGTCATCATGTCTTCTAACTTCTCACTTTGGGGGGAAATATGTTACACATCAAAATTACTCACTTCAATAGTGTTGCAAGTGTCGTCATTACAAGTGTTGTATGTGTCACATCTTGTCCTCGAGTGTCTCATCTTGACCACAAGTTTCGTAAGTGTCACAAACATCATACTGCCATCTTGACTCTAACGACATCACATGGACACTTAAGACACCTCAAAGGCTAGTTTTGAAGAAGATAAATCAGTTGACAAGGAGTACAAACCTTTTTCCACTGAAAAAACCACTCAAATATCAAATTTGGAAGGAAAAAATCCCATATGCACTATTAGGGAGTGTTAACACTCCCTGGGCTTCTTTGGGGGAGTGCTACAATGCTCTGTGCCCCATTTTGGGGGAGCACTACCCTTTATGAGCGAGTTTTGGTTTGTTGAGACAAATTAGGGAAGAATCCCCTCAATTTCTAAAGGTGGCTAGATTCGAATAGAAGGTCAAGGCATGATATTAGGGAATATCCACAACTGAAGGAGAATAATTCCTCAACTTATCCCAAATATCTCTCAAGTTGTTGGGCCTATCCAATTTTATATAAGGAGGCCTCCTCATGGTGAAAAGAAGGGCAGTTTAGAGGCATCAAACTTATGATATCATAAGGGAGACAAACAGTAAAGAATCATCATTTTGTGTGTGGATTATTTGAGTAAGGATATAGACAAAGGGAGCTTGGTGAAGTTGTTGCACCACATCAATGGCTATAAGCAACACTTTGTTCTCATTAATATAAATTCATGCTTGGCCTGTTTCTTTCAAGTTTATGTTTGTTTCACATGAACTTGTCTTCAATAGATAGATCTGTATTTTAGCTAATATCGGTATAATATGAAGCTTGTTGTATCTTTGTATGTTCTATAGGACCTATTGAGGAGCTTGGGATTGAATCTCAACTTGGACTTTGCGAGGACAAACACCATTTAGAAAGGTACACTTTTCTTCTTCCTCTTCATTCATTAGCTTAATTAGATCTAAAAGGATGTCAATGACCAATGATAACACCCTTTATGTCTTGGTTTTAGGGGTCTAGATACCAAGAGGGAATCCACTTGTTCACATGAGGATTCACCTGTTACACTCTAGTGTTGGTTGTTGTAACTGTTCTTCCAACTAGCTAGTCACTGCTTGTTTTATCTCATAAATATTTTTTCTAGTGAGTGTTGGTTTTCAAATTATTATAGATAGCCCTAGTGTGTCTTTGATTTTCTCACATAGTGGAGGATAAAAAGTTTCGCTGGTCACGAAGGCTTTTGGGCCTGCTACCGGTTGATCTCGAACCCCTCGCCACTGCTAAGGTGAAAACTAGACTAGCAAGGGTCTTTTGAGACAACTGGGTTACAGGAAACTATTCCCGACCCATCTTCAAGAGGAGAACATTTGATTATGGAGGAACCAATCATAGTGTCTCAAGCAACAATGGAACCAAATGCTGCTACTTCTTTAGGGAATACTCATATTCCCTCCACAACTGTCACTACAGGGGGTGTTCCACCTCCTAACCAACCGTTGCCGGTCTAGGACACTATGGTCTCAACTACTTCTACCTCAGGCAATGGTCTGATTCCATCTATGGCAGTGATCACTACTCCATTTACCCAGAGTGCGACAGGACCTCCGTTTTCATACGAGATGCCTAGCTTCGGTATAAGTACTGTAATTTCCTCCTCCACTCTATAGACTTTAGGTCTAGGGGCAAGGAATTCCAATGCTCCTCTGCAAGGATCTATGGGGGGAACTTCAACCCCCTTTATCGCTTTCCCTTATGGTGGGGGTCATATAACCCCTTTGTCCCCCTCACTTGGTGGTGTTCATCAACACTCTGTCGGGCCAAATGTAAACTTCTTCGGAGCAGGTAGTCAAGCACTCCCTTCTTATAACATGCCAGTTGGTTTGACACTGTTCTCTTTATTTGGTACATTTGGTCACAACACTTTCTCGTCAGCTGCTGTCTCGGCCGAGGGAAACCTTGGTTATGGACAACCACATCTTGTACATGGTACTATTCCTGCACAGGGGGAAAACTTAGGAATTCCTTCCTCACAAGGACCTTGGAATCCATGGAAGGGACTAGTTCCCTTGTCAGGGATGCCGATCGGGGAAACCCCTTCAATACCCAGTGGAACCCCAGTCAAGGTTCAACACCTATGCCCGTCAGATCGACAGGGGGCAACCCTTCCCAAAATCCTTGGAATCTGACTCAAGCCCAACCGTTTATGTCCTATTTAGGGAATCATCCGATGATGTCTCAACAAGTGTAGAATCCATACGCTGGTCATGGCCATGTTTATTACCAGAGCCCTTACTAGCAACCTAACTTTTCCTGGCAACCTGGTGCCAACCAAACTCTAGGCTCCTTTTTCTCTGGTTACAATCCACAACCCAAACTACCATTTTTGTCAAACCCGCACTTGCCAGACTTGAAAAGGTTATTAAATGACCCCATCTGTCACAATCCGAGTTGGCCTCCTATGCCGACCAAGTTTCCTTCAGACAGTCCAAAGTTTGAAGCCAAGCCTAATGAAGATCCTAGTGATCACGTGACTACCTTCCACTTATGGTGCTTGTCCAACTTTTTGAGAGACGACTCCATCCGGTTGAGATTGTTTCAACGCACTCTCATAGGGAGTGCTACGAAATGGTACATCGAGATCAACCACTCATGATAATCTTCCTTCGACGAATTGGCAATGGATTTCTTAAACCATTTCCAATTACCTGTGAGATACGACACCGACATTGAGTTGCTGGACAACTTCGAACAAAAAAAACTGGACCATATCTCGAATCACATTTGAGAATGGAGATGCTGAAAGTGTTTGATAAAAGTGCCATTCCCACCAACATTTATGCTAGAGTGGTTACTTAAGTCTTTGGTACCCCAGTTGTCTAAAGATGTCGCAATGTTCGGGGCATTTTTCGAGGAATATGCAATAATGAGAGCTCAACAACTAGAGCTGATTTACTCTCAGTCTGGTTTACTTTATGAAATCTTGCCAGATGCACCAAGGTTAATACTTGACAAGAGCATACAGAGGTCTGGACCACATGTCGATGGAATTATTAGTTTATCACAAATGAAGCCTGCTGATCCATTGCCAAATCAATTGCAACAATTTTCGATACAACAGACAACGACCAGCTAGAACACTAATTCGACTATTCCCCCTACCCAAAAGTCAGATGTACATAGTGTGAAAACGACAAACCCGAAGGCCACCTAGCATCCTGATGGAAACAAGAAACAACGAAAGAAGGGTAAGGTGAATAAGAAACCCACCAATAATGCTGGCGGGGGATACACTGAAAAGAAAAAGTCAAAGTATCCTTGTAATATTTGCAAGGAGGACCACCCGACACATCAATGCCCTTGTCTTGCAGAGGCTTAGAATTTATTGGCATAGCAACAACCTGCTGTGTTTACGAACCTATTTCCACATGGGAAAAACCTAACACAAGCCTCTTTGAGTGCCGAGGGGGGCAGTTAAGGACCCCCCCCCCCCGTCTTCGAGTAATCGTTCGTCTGTGAATCTGTATATGATGAAAGGTGATGCTTGTATATCGACTAGAGCACATGATTACGAAATTCCAATAACCTCTGAGAAGAGAAAAGAAGCCGAAAACCCACCTCTTCCTCTCTAGATTGAGAAGACATAGGGCGAAACAATGACACACATCCCAAAAGGTGTATTCAAGAAAGCTTCTCACAATCCGAACACAAGGGCTGCCCGAAATTATTCTGTGGTGGAGGATTTGTCACAAACCCCTTGTGGAATGTCTACTTTGGAAGTCCTACAGAGTTTCTCTTCCCAGAGAAAATCTTTGTTAGCTACCTTAGGATCTGCTGAGACTTGTAATTTGGGAACGATCATGCTTGATATGACTGACTTAAAACCTTGTCTTCCTTACCACGTAACATTTCAGATAGTAGTGTCTTACACCACGAAAACGTTTACTCAAAACATTTTTCGCACAGTTGTTGATGAGGGTGCCTCGACATGCGTAATGTCTTTGGCATGTTGGAAGGCCATTGACCAACCCATTTTGTCTCCATCACCTACTCTTCTTACGGCTTTCGATAGTCATTCTTTCCAGCCACATGGGATCATCCCCTCTTTCCCCGTGCAGTTAGGGGGGGAAACTGTGTGCATCAAAGTTGAAGTGGTCGATGCGTCTTTCAACTACAATCTCTTGTTAGGAAGGAGTTGGACCTATGTTATGAAAGAAATGGTCGTGATAGTTTTCCAAGTCTTGTTGTTTCCATGTGAGGGTCAGATTGTGATCATTGATCAGTTATCCTTCTCTTGTCCCGACCCTTCATCGGGGGTCTCCACGTTCCCGATGATAGACAACCCTCATTCCAACATCGTCAATGTAGGGGTTGGTTTGTTCCCACCTTTGATGGGTACTTTTGATTACTCGCCTCTGATCGACAATGTCCATTACATGACGACTGTCCCCAACCAGCCTCGGGCCGAAATTTTTTGAATCTCGTTGCTTCACTTGATGTACTTTAATGATCCATGGAATCTTCCTTCCCCATCAACCATGATGTAAGGGACATAGCACCATGGCATGGCCATGCCTTTTTCCATGACAGAAGTTGCATACTCGATTATTCAGCAAGCTTCCACCGACCTCGACCCGACTCTCGCACACGAGTTAGATCTAGTGCTCGAGCCTATTTGGGCTCAATGTTCCCTTGATGATATAGATTCTTTAGACTTAGTCTTTCCCTCAGATGCGGTGATTATTGAGGCAATGACTAGTCCGGATAGACCCTAGGATGATCTTCATCATAGATCCTAGTTCCTCCCAGAGTTAAGATGAATTGAAGCAGGTGAATTAACTCCAACTATAACTGGAGATAAAGCTTGTCCTATCAATCCTTTGACAATGCACACTATTTACGCTGAAGGAAATATGGAAACAATAGTTGAAACTATACCTATTGATATCTACAGAACACTTGACATCCTGGAGAACATCTTCATCGGAGCAGATTTCTCCCCCGAGGAGATTCAAATCTACATGGATTTATTTATAGAATTTCGCGATGTGTTTTCCTGGTCTTATGAGGAAATTCTAGGCATAGATCCAAGAATCATCGAACATGAAATCATGACTTATTATGATGTTAAGTCGGTCCAGCAAAAGCTTTGTCCGGTCAATCCTAGGAAAGCAACAACTATTAAGGCTGAAGTAGAGAAACTACTTAAAGTTGGTTTCATCTACCCTGTCCAATTGACTCAATGGGTGTCAAATCCCATGGTAGTCGATAAAAAACAAGGTACAATTCATGTATGTATGGACTTCCGTGATCTAAACAAGGCTTGTCCAAAGGATAATTTCCCCATGCCATTTATTGACCAGATAGTCGATGAATGTGCAGGTTGCGAGGCCTTTTCTCTCATGGATGGTTTTTCAGGATATAATCAAATACAGATCAAGCCTGAAGACCAACACAAAACCAATTTCATTTGTTCATGGGGTACATTCACTTATCGAAAGATGCCTTTTGGTCTGAAAAATGCTGGAGCTACGTTTTAGCGGGCCATGTCTTTCACTTTCCATGACCTCAAACATATAGTCGAGGATTATCTTGATGATGTAGTGTCACGATCTCGTAAGTGAGCTGATCATCCTACACACCTCCGACTTATCCTTGAACGATGTTGCTACTACTGAATCCACTTGAATCCAAAAAAATGTAGTTTTTGCGTCACATCATGTCGTCTGCTAGGTTTCATAGTTTCAACAATAGGGATCATGGTCAATCCTCTAAAGGTTGAGGCAATAGTTCAATTCCCCCCCGCGCACCATTCTTTAGCTTCGGATTCTTCAAGGAAAAGTGAACTTTTTATGATGTTTCAACGCAAACTATGCCGAGATCACAAAGGGTTTCATGCGTTTATTGAAGAAGGACATTACTTTCCATTGGGATGAATCCTCTCAACTCTCTTTCACAGCATTGAAACACACCCTCACATCAACCCCTTTGCTTCAACCACCCAATTATAATAAAGATTTCTTATTGTACTTGGCCGTTGCAGAGTCGACCATCGGTATGGTATTGGTTCAGAAGGATGATTTTCTCTTAGATTACATCATTTATTACCTGAGTCGAGGCCTAGTTGGACTGGAACTCAATTATTCCCACATTGAAAAACTTGCGTTGGCAGCAGTTCATGCTCTCCAATGGTTCCGTTATTACATCTTGTTTCACAAGACTACCATCATTGCCGCTATGAATCCATTTCAATACATGTTGACACGATGCATCATTGGCAGAAAGATCAATAGATGGATAATTATCCTCCAAGAATTCAACTTGGATTTCGTTTTGGAAAAATCCAAAAAGTCCCTGGTCTTTGCGGAACTCATATCGGAACTTCTGGTTGAATCAAGTGATGTTATACTCGACAAGTCGCCTATCAAAGGAGACATGTTTTTGATCATGTCTTCCAACCCATGGTATGAAAATGTTCTTATCTGTCTCCAGACTTTGAAGTGCCTCTCCTCTGCTTCTTGTGATGAGCGTCATTGTATACACCATCAGGCCAAGAACTATCTCATACTCGAGGACACTTTGTATTGTCGAGGTGTAGAATGCATCCTTTGTTGATGTCTCACTCATGAAGAAGAAGAAATCATGCTTAATGATTTCCACACTGGAGCATATGGCGGTCATTTGTCTGGGTTGGCAACAACCCAAAAAATTCTATGAGCCAGTTACTTCTGGCCGATATTAATCAAATATTATGTTGAATCGGTCAAGAAGTGCCACCTGTGTCAGATCTTCTCTCGGAAGGTGAGGGCACACCCCACTCCCATGTTTCCCGTTATTATCGTTGGTCCCTTCACTAAGTGGGGGATTGATTATAGTACATGTAACCCCCCTTCAACAAGGGGGCACCATTATATCATCATATCAGTAGATTACTTCACCAAGTGGGTTGAAGCTATGCCAATGTTCAAAGATGATAGGGAGACTGCAACTTTCTTTTTTTTCAATGAGATAATAGCAAGGTTTGGCGTCCTGAGAGAGATTGTCACTGACCATGGAAGTCACTTTCAGAACAAAATGATGACCGAGTTAATTTCAAAGCTTGGATTAAGGCAAGAACATTCACCACCCTACTACCCATAAGAGAATGGTCAGGTAGAAGTTGTAAATAAATCTTTTAAGACCATTCTACAATGAACGATCAATTTGGCCAAGTCAAATTGGCATTTGATGTTATACTCGACATTATGGGCTTACCGAACGTCTCTTAATACTACAACCAGTTTCTCACCTTTTCAACTCGTTTACAGGCTGGAAGTAATCTTACCCATAGAGTGCCAGATTCTGTCTC
>WSFP011473026.1:0-17421 GCA_009831015.1 Picea engelmannii
TAAGTAAGATGAGTGATATAGGTTTGTTAATTGTATTTGAAAAGGAAACCTCCAAGATGGTTCAAGGACAAATGGTGTTGTTGAGGGGAGTTGGGATTGGAACTTTTTACAAGCTGTTGAGAAACAATATTACTAAAGGGTGTAATAGTTCTATTGTTCCTAAGGATAGCAATGAAGATCACAGGACCCCTATTGTCATTGGACAGAATATAGAGCTATGGCATCAAAGACAGGGACATATTGGAGAGAATGGTCTTCAATAATTACATGGTAAAGGTATGGTTGAAGGTATCCCTAATTGCTCATTCGATTCAATTTCTATGAGCATTGTATATATAGTAAATAAAATTTATCCCATGCTGCAGGAGCGAATCTTGGAGTTGATACACACTGATGTGTTTAGAGTTGTGCCTGTTCCATCACTAGGAAAACCTATGTACTATGTTTCATTCATAGACGGTTTCCTGGGGAACACATGGATCTATTTCCTTCAAAATAAATACAAGTTTTTCGGTAAATTTAAAGCGTTTAAGGCCCTTGTACAAAACTAGTTGGAGAAGAAAATATAGGTTTTGAAGACACATAATGGTGGAGAGTTATGTGGGAATGAGTTCAAAAAATTTCTAAGAAGTGCATAATAGCAAGGCAAAAGACTACTCCATACACACCTCAACAGAATGGAGTTACAAAAAGAATGAACAGAACATTGATGGAAAAAGCAAAGAGTATGCTCAGTGGTGTATGGTTATCACAAGAAATCTATGCAGAGGCAATGGATACGACATGTTACCTAGTAAATCAATCACCCACATTAGTGCTGGTTGATAAAACTCTAGATGAGCCATGGACTAGTAAAAAACCCTCTCTTAAACATCTCAGAGTTCTTGGTTGTGATGCTTATGTGCATGTTCCAAGGGAGAATAGGAGTAAGTTGGATAACAAAGTTGAAGTATGTATCTTTATTGGCTATAAAGATAGTATAAAAGGTTATAAACTTTGGAACCCAATATGAAAAAAGATTATTTATAGTTGGGATGTAGTATTTAGAGAGGTTAACACTATTCCCAAACAGAAATTCCAACCAATGAAAGAAGAACCAGAGACAATAGAGTTTGAGTTGGACGGTGAAGAATCGGACTCAACTAAAGAAGATGAACCAAAAGAGGAAGAACATCCAACTCCAATCTTGAGGAGATCGATTTAGGAAAGAAGGCAACCAGAAAGGTATACCCCACCTAGTTTTCATTCTAGTTTTCTTCTAGCTATTACTGATGATGATCTTAGAACTGCTAGGGAGGCAAGGGATTCAAAGGATAGTAAACTTTGGAAGAAATCCATTGCTGAAGAAATGGATGCCTTAGATAAAAATGGGGCTTTCGATCTAGTCGAGTTGCCAACTAGAAGAAAACCTATTGGTAGAAAATGGGTGTTTAAGGAGAAGTTGAATTCATAAGATAAAGTGGAGAAGTACAAAGCTCGCCTAGTAGAAAAAGGATAATCCCAAATGGAGGGAATTGATTTTGGTGAAATTTTTCTCCTATTGCTAAATTTACTTCTATTAGAATTCTTTTATCTATTGTTGCTACTTTTGATCTTGAAGAGTAGATGGATGTGAAGACATCATTCCTACGTGGGGATCTTGAAGAATAAATCTACATTAAACGGCCAGAAGATTTTGCAATAAAGAGAAAGGCAGAGTTGTGTTGCAAGCTAAAGAAGTCCATGTATGGATTAACACAATCTCCAAGGATGTGGTATCAAAAGTTTCATACTTGTATAGTGGGACTTGTTTTCTCAACAAGCAAAGTTGATCACTATGTCTATTCCAAGATGGTTGGTGATCATTTTATTTATGTGGTCTTGTATGTTTATGAGCCAGAGTTTATCAGATGATGAAATCAAGTACTCGTATATCGAGAAACATGTTTTTGCTCTTGTCAAGGCTATAGAAAAATTTTGCCATTTTATTTTAGGCAAACATACGCAGGTAAAAGTCCCTTTGCCTATTGTCAAGTTTCTGCTTTCACAAACTTATCTTTCAGGAAAACTTGCACATTGGCTTGCCAAAATTCAGGAGCATGATTTGACGATCATGACTTCGAAGACAATCAAGGGACGAGACTTAGCCCTTCACTTAGCTCAACATCCTGAACCAAGTGAAGAACTTGACGATTCAGATAATCCTCTTTCATCCCAATTCTATATTGAAAATCAAAATCTTTTTATAGTTGAGCATCCTTGGTATAAAAATATGGTTGGATCCTCACCAGAGAAGGAGACTCCGACTTGAAGCTTCCAAGTATATCATTTTAGGAGACTTTTTGTTTAGGAGGTTTGTCGACGGTTTGTTACTTCGATGTGTAAATGATGAAGAGGTACAGAAATTGCTACACGAAATCCATGGATCATCAACTTCTGTCATCCACATCGGTGGTCATTTTTCTACTAAGGCCATCGCTTTTAAGATTATAAGAAATGGTTACTACTGGCCTTCAATATTTCGCGACTCCTATAAATTTGCAAGATCTTGTGATAAGTGCCAAAAATTCGCTAGAAAAGAACACCTCCCTGCCATGCCTTTACAACCTGTCCTTCCGAATTTCCCTTTTTCTAAATGGGACCTAGACTTTATTAATCCTATTAACCCTCCATCTTTTGCAGGGCATATCTTTATTTTGACAACCACTGATTACTTTACTAAGTGGACCGAAGTTGTTCCTCTTAAACACGTGCAGGATGAGCAGGTAATTTCTTTCCTAGAATCTAACATCTTTTCCGGATTCAGCATCTCATTAGAGATCATTACAGATAATGGCCCAGCCTTCATTTCTGCAAAATTGACCCAACTTCTAGCTAAATTAGGTTTCAAACATTCACTTCATCTACTTATGTAATGTCCCTTTCCAAACTGGAGCTCCCAAGAGGAGGCTTAATGGTCTAAACAACCTCGTTAGACTATAGCCAAGGCCATGCAGGGGTAAATAGGGTTACTAGAGGTCACTTCAACCGAGGGTGTTATAATTCGAAAGTGACATTGAGCTAAAAGTGACTAAAAGCGCTTTTACGTCAAAGTGAGCTAAAAATAGAATAGAGAAGCTAAAAATAAGTCAACAACGAATTAGGGTTTCGAGAGGCTATAAAGAAAGGGTAAAGCAACATAATTCGTCATTATCCAGATTTTGACTTGTCATTGAGGAGAGAGGCACATCTCAGGAGAGACAGCTCAGTGGATTCTAGGAGAAATACACCAGTGGTTGATTTCGGTGTTGAAAGACACACCCTAATCATCAGGGAGATCACACAGCTCTTCCATCAGTCTTCAGCAGCAGTTACACAGGTTCCAGCGGCAAGGGAGCACTTATTCAAGGTAAGGGCGCAGCTTCTGAGGAGGTTTAGTGAGTCGACTCGTCCCATCCAGGGAGAATCCAGGGATTCCCTTCCGACCCAGTTGAGAGGAAGGAAAGGCGCATCTATTGCCCGGTTTTTCGTCAAATTCCGACGGAGAAATCATTTGGGGTGGTGCATTTTCCAGCCATTGAGGGTGCGGCAGTTGGGGAGGACATATTTGGGGTTCTCAAGTGATCAACAGATCCGATCTAGGGAAATCCTTTTGACCAATTTCCCAGTAACCTAGGGCACTCAATTTGAGACCCTTATCAGTCGATTCCAACGGGGGAATCACTAGGGCGCGGTTGACAGCGGCAGAGGGGCGCATTTCCCCAGGGCAATCCATCCGGGGTCCAGACATATCAGCAGAAGGTCGATTGTCAGCAGATCAGTCACCAGGAGTGAGAGAGAGAGAGAGAGAGCAAGGCGCACTGATTGGGACAGTTTCCAAGCAAATCTGAGGGGTTTTGCCACCAAGGTGAACTTTCCAGTCTTGCAGCAGTGGTCGTATGAGTTCCCATAGCTTGCAGCAAATCTTACATCTCCACTGATCCCGCAGCCTACTTCTAGTATCGTGTATTATTGTTTTAGTTTGCTTATTGTATTCCTACTAAGATCCTTTTGTTGATCTAGTCAAGTGATTTATTTTATCCAGCCGCATTCCACATTGTACTCCATAGAGATATCATAATATATGGTTTACAGTCTTTTGTCTCATTTATTATCGCTATGCTCATTTATATGTTGTAAACAATTAATTATCTACACCAAGCATGTAAAAACACTCAGTTGAAACACATCCAGAAACCCCCAGTATATCCAATCAAACAGTAGACATATCAGATTAGCAGCATTTCCTAGACTAGCCGAATCTAGGATATTACAGTGGTATTAGAGCCTTCTTCCTACCAGCTTGTGAAGAAGTGCTTCTCATGACCCCATGATTCCGGGAATAGGTGAAGAATACCCGGAGGGCCGAGGGCATATTGGGGACGAGTACATTCAGTATCGCAGAGGTCATAACAGAGATAGGAGAGACAGGAACAGAAGGGACTACACTCCCTTCCACACTCAATCAAATACAAAGCTAGAGTTAGAGGACAGAGAGCATATCATCTCGGACACAGAGGCAAATATTGAGAGGAGTATGGGTGACAGACGAGAGACACCAGAGGGTAGGGGGAAAGGCCCTGAGACACATTCGGACAGTACACAGGCCATCTTGAATGACCTAGCAAGAGGACAGCGGGACATGATGAACGCCATAGCACAGATGGCCATTAGTACACAGATGGTCCATCATAGTGTGAGCACTATAGGTGCCAATGTCGTAGGAGGAGCAAGTGGTTCAGGAGGACACAAGGGAGGTGGGGCCAGTGGATCTAAGTGCGGAGCAAGTGCACACCCTTCACCTATCCGAGCCTATACATCATCTGAGAGGATTCCCTGACCTTTATATCCACAGTTCCAGGGGGGCAATCGTTGGGACAATCAGGGCATGCAAGAGGACAGCCAGGTCAGGGACAGGTAATGCCACAGGATCCGTCTGGAGAGTACAGGAGAGACTACTTGGGCACTAGGACCGAAGTTCCATGCAGACATGAGTTTGCTAGACAACTGTTCGATCAGGTATCGGAACAGGCTCCGAGAGGCACAGAGGACCAATGGGCAAACTCAAAACATGGACTTCATCAAGATAGTGGGGAAGTTGAACATTACTACTTTCGACGGATCATCACGATGCTCAGCTCAGGCATGGGTATAGAAGCTTGACACATATTTCAAGCTTAACCTGATGACAGAGTCAAAAGCCATCAACTTTGCCACCTTGCACTTGGAGGGGGAGGCCCACGAGTGGTGGTACAGCCACATTAATTCATACTTGGAGTTCACTGAGAGGTTGATGGAGAGGTTTGACAGGAGAGATCCAAAGCTCCATTTTAGGGACATTACACAGTTGAGACACACAAGATCAGTCGAGGCCTTCATCACAGAGTTCCAGCAGAAGGTAGTGGTTGTATCCGATATATCGGAGCACAGATTGGTAATGTTGTTCACTGAGACATTAACGGAGCCATTGAGGGGTTGGGTTAAGGATTTCAAGCCTCACACCCTACAGGAGGCCATTTTACGCACGAGAGACATGGGGGAATCAGCACTGAAACCCAAAACCATTACAAAACCCTTTGTAACACAGAGACAGGGATCAGAAAAATCCACAAAAGGGAATGTAAGGGTAACCCAAGTTGGACGATGACACCAGACGTGAGTTGATGGGGAAGAAGATATGCTTCTCTTGCAGAGACCCTTGGGTTCCAGGCCACAAGTGCATGGGCAAGGGAGAGATCCATTATATTGAGGTGGCAGCAGACAGTATGGATAATGAGGAGGAGCAGGACATCGGATCCACTAGCTCAAAGGAGGAGCCATCACAGACAGAGGAGTAAGCCTCCACGGAGACCACCGACATCAGCAAGGACCCACCCACTAGCAGCACCACAGCCTCCTGTGCAGGCTGACGTATGGAAACTAGCAAAGGGAGGAGTCATAGCGATCCTTTCTGGCGTTCCCAGGTATGACACCCTCCGGATTAGAGGGACTATTCAGAGACAACGGGCAATCGCACTAATCGATGGCGGGGCCACCTACAACTTCATTGATGCTTCATTGGTATCGAGGCGGCCACTTCAGACGAAGGAGTTTGAGGGATTCGATATTGCAATAGCAGATGGCCATACAGTGGAGTGTCTAGACATTGTCTCAGACTTGGAGATAAAGTTAGGTAACTACACCGTGAGAGACACATTTTATGTAGTTGACCTATCGGACACAGAGGTGGTTTGGGAGTCCAGTGGTTGATCACATTGGGAAAAATCACCACCAACTACCAAACCTTGGAGATGGGGTTCAGGGATAGTGATGGGAAGAGGATCATTTTGAGGGGCATGTCGACAGGGGCACCAAGGACAGTTTCGGCCAAGAGGATCGAGAGGATCTTCAGACATGGGGAGGTAGCATATGTTGCAGAGTGCTTGATCACTACGCAAAAGGATTCAGAGGGTCGACAACATTATCAGACAGAGATCAGGAACTTGTTAGGAAGGCATCAGTAGGTTTTTGGTTCGATTCCACCAAGGAGACCACCTAACAAAGGGTTTGAGCATACTATTGAGCTAGAGGAGGGGCCCAAACCTATGATCACACCACCCTATCGTCATCCTAGGAGGTTCAAGGATGAGATAGAGAACGCAATTAAGGAATTGCTAGCAATGGGACACATTAGACCTAGCAGCAGTCCATTCGCTTCTTCAGTTGTCTTAGTTCTGAAGAAGGATGGTACCATGAGGATGTGCATTGACTACCAAGCCTTGAACAAGAAAACCATCAAGAATCGGCATCCTATCCCTCACATCGATGAGTTGATGGACGAACTGCATGGGGCAGTTTTCTTCTCAAAGATTGATCTACGCTCTGGATATCATCAGATCAACATCCGAGAGCAGGACATAGAGAAGACGACATTCAAATGCCACTTTGGTCATTTTGAGTTCCTGATTATGCCATTTTGACTAACCAATGCACCGGCTACATTTCAGTCTTGTATGAACCACATATTTAAGGAACAGTTGAAGAAATCAGTCTTGGTTTTCTTCGACGACATCTTGGTCTACAGCAAGACATGGCAGGAATATGAGGCACTTGGATGAGGTACTGAGCATCATGGAGACACAGTCACTATACTCCAAAGAGTCCAAGTTTGAGTTGGGTATGACGAAACTACTTTACTTGGGCCACATCATTAGGGCACAGGGAGTACAGGTGCACCAGGAGAAGATCAAGACCATTCTGGATTGGCCAACGCCCAGGAATGTGACAGAGTTGAAGAGCTTCTTTGGGCTATGCAGCTATTAAGGCAGTTTGTCAGGGGTTTTTCTCAGCTTGGAGCACCACTTACAAATCTCATCCTCATGGGGATTTCATCTCGACCGAGTCACAGAAAGCCTTTGATCACATGAAGGAAGTCATGGGCACATGTCCAGTGTTAGCATTACCAGACTTCACTTTACCATTTGTATTAGAGTGTGATGCTTCCGCTAAGGGCATCGGGGCAGTTTTGATGTAGGGAGGACACCCCATTGTCTTCGAGATCAAGAAGATCAATCAACCCGAGAGGTTGTACTGCATTTATGACAAGGAAATGTTGGAAATCATGCATGCCTTGACCAAATTCAAAAAATATTTGGTGGGCAACAAATTCGTGGTCAAAACAGATCACAACAACTTAAAGTATTTCCTTGAGCAGAAGGACCTCAATGAACACCCACAGAAATGAGTGACAAAGGTGCAGGCCTTCGACTTCGACATGAGTACTTCAAGGGGGAAAAGAACATTGTGGTCGATGCACTGTCTAGGAGACCTGCAACATGTTCTATGAAGGACGTTTCAACTTTCAATAGATTGGAAATCCCACTTGTTAGTGGAATATTCCAAGAAAAAGTTCGCTTGTGAGGTTTTGGATGGACAGGTTCATGATGAAAGGTATAAGGTCATTGACGATGTCATATTCTACAAGGACAGAGTCTACTTAGTACCAGATTTAGGACTCAAGAAGAAGATCCTAGCAGCAGTTCATGATTCACCACTGGTAGGCCATCGGGGATTTTTCAAAACCTACAGGCAAATCAAAGAGAGGTTCTCATGGAAGGGCCTCAAGCAGGACGTTATGATGTACATCAATGAGTGTGTAACTTGTCAGTAGAACAAGTCAGAGCATACGCTTCCAGCAAGGCTACTTCAGCAATTTCCCATTCTGGAGCAAAAACAGGAGAGCTTATCGATGGACTTCATCATAGGCCTACCCAAGGTTCAGGGTAAGGACTGCATCTTTGTAGTGGTCGACAGACTGACCAAGTTTGCTCACTTCTATGCCATACCGACAGAGTACAACGCAGCTCAGGTACTTGAGTTATTCTTCAGGTAAGTCTTCAGACTTCATGGGTTGTCGAGGAACATCATCAATGGCAAGGACAGTCGGTTTATTGGTACATTTTGGAGGGAGTTGTTTAGATTGGTGGGGAAAGAGTTGACACCCAGCACCAGCTATCACCCTCAAATAGATGGGCAGACCGAGATAGTCAACAAGTGGGTTGAGGGGTATTTGAGGAACTATGTGGGTAGATAGAAGAGAACATGGGTTACGTGGCTACATCTAGGAGAGCATTGCTACAACACCACTTTCCACATGTCCATTGGAATGACAACATTCCGAGCATTGTACGGTTATGATGCTCCCACATTGGTAGACTTGGTTTTCGAGGAGAGTACAGCTCCCAAAGCCAAGGATTGGATCACCGAGAATAAAGAGATTCTCAAGTTACTAAAAGAGAACCTGCAGATAGCACAGAATCGACAGAAGATGAGTGCGTACAGGCACAGGATAGAGCGTAACTTTGAGGTTGGGGACTTGGTTTTCCTAACACTCCAACCTTACAGACAGTCATCTCTGAAGAAGAGTGGGGCCAAGAAGCTCAAGCCCAAATTTTATGGACCCTACAGGATCATGCGCTGGGTAGGTTATGAGCTAGAGCTTCCAGAGGGGAGCAGGATCCATACCGCGTTCCACGTATCTTGCCTCAAGAAGGCCGTGGGACAATTCATCATCACATCAGAGGAGCTTCCCCCATTGGATGAGGAGGGACAATTAGAGTTGGTTCCAGAGGAGGTACAGGAGTTTCGAGAGAGGAAACTTAGGAGCAAGGTCATCAGAGAGTGTTTGAGCTCTTCCAAGTAGCATCCTCTACTGGAAGTCCTCTCCATCTAATCAAACACTCTCTGATGACCCTACTCCTCAGTTTCTGCTCTCGGAACTCTAGTACCTCCTCTAGAACCAACTCCAACTGTCCCTTCTCATCCAATGGGGGAAGCTCCTCTGATGTGTTGATGAATTGCTCCACGTATATTGCCTCAAGAAGGTCGTGGGACAATTCATCATCACATCAAAGGAGCTTCCCCCATTGGATGAGGAGGGACAGTTGGAGTTGGTTCTGAAGGAGGTACTGGAGTTCCAAGAGCAGAAAATGCGGAGCAGGGTCATCAGAGAGTGTTTTATCAGATGGAGAGGAATTCCAGTAGAGGATGCTACTTGGGAGAGCGAGCAGGTGTTACAGCACCTTGGATTGTTATTGCTTGAGAACAAGCAATTTAGGGAAGGGAGGATTGTAATGTCCCTTTCCAAATAGGAGCGAGCTCCAGAGAAGAGGCTTAATGGTCTAAACAACTCCGTTAGACTATAGCCAAGGCCATGCAGGGGTAAACAGGGTTACTAGAGGTCACTTCAGTCGAGGGTGTTACAATTCGAAAGTGGCATTGAGCTAAGAGTGACTAGAAGCGCTTTTAAGTCAAGTGAGCTAAAAATAGGTCAACAACAAATTAGGGTTTTGGGAAGCTAGAACGAAAGGGTAAAGCAACCTAATTCGTCATTATGAAGATTTTAACTTGTCATTGAGGAGAGAGGCGCATCTCAGGAGAGATAGCTCAGTGGATTCCAGGAGGAATACACCAGTGGTTAATTTCGGTGTTGAGAGACACACCCTAATCACCGGGGAGATCACACTGGTCTTCCATCAGTCTTCAGTAGCAGTTACACATGTTCCAACAGCAAGGGTGCACTTATTCAAGGTGAGGGAACAGCTTCTGAAAAGGTTTAGTGAGTCAACTTGTCCCATCCAGGGAGAATCCAGGGATTCCCTTCCGACCCAGTTGAGAGGAAGGAAAGGTGCATATATTGCCCGCTGTTTCGTCAGATTCCGACAGAGAAATCATCTGGGGCTCATTTTCCAGTCGTTAAGGGTGTGATAGTTGGGGAGGACACATTTGGGGTTCTCGAGTGATCATCAGATCAAATCCAGGGAAATCCTTCCGACCCATTTCCCAGTAGCCTACGGCACTCAGTTTGAGACCCTTATCAATCAATTCCGACGGGGGAATCAATAGGGTGCAGTTTCCAGCAGCAGAAGGGTGCATTTCCCCAGGAGGATCCATCCAGGGTCCAAACATATCAGCAGAGGGTCGATTGTCAACAGATCAGTCACCAGGACTGAGAGAGAGAGAAGGGCGCACTAATTGGGACAGTTTCCATGTAGATCCGAGGGGTTTAGCCACCAGGGAGAACTTTCCAGTCTTGCAGCAGTTGTCGTATGAGTTGTCGTAGCTTGCAACAGATCTTACATCTCCTCCACTGATCTCGCAGCCTACTTCTAGTATTGGGTATTATTGATTTAGTTTGCTTATTGTATTCCAACTAAGATTCTTTTGTCATTGATCTAGTCGAGTGAGTTATTTTATTCAACCACATTCGACATTGTACTCCGCAGATATATCATAATATATGGTTTACAGTCTTTTGTCTCATTTACTATCTGTGTGCTCATTTATATGTTGTAAACAATTAATTATCTACACCAAGCATGTAAAAACACTCAGTTGAAACACATCCAAAAACCCCCAGTGTATCCAATTAGACAATAGACATATCAGATTAGCAGCATTTCCTAGAGTAGCCAGATCTGGGATATTACAGCTTATTACCCTTAGGGAAATGGGCAAGCAGAGTCCACTAATAAGAATCTGGTTAGGATCATAAAGAGAATCATAGAAGACAAACCTCGCTAGTGCCACACACTTCTCACTTATGCTCTCTAGGTAGATCGCACAACCACCAAAGCAAGTACAGGCTTTACTCCCTTTCAGCTTGTATATGGTCAAGAGGCTATTCTGCCTACTATGCTAGAGATTTCCTCCTTACTACTAATGTTACATATCAAAGAATTAAATTCTTCCAATGTTCCCCAAAGGATAAATGCACGGTTAGCCCTGGAAGAACAAAGAAATTTTTCCTTGGAGAACATAAAAAGAAGGCAACAAACTGTGAAAAAGTATTTTAACAAACGAGCAAAAGCTGTTGAATTCAAGATTGATGACAAAGTCCTACTATGGGACTTAGCCCATGCTAAAAGAGGGAGACATTCTAAATTCCAAAAATTATGGCTAGGTCCTTTCAAAATCGTTTTTATCCTGGGCACAAACTCATATCTTCTAAAGGATTTGGAGGAGTGATTGTTCTCTTACAGTACTAATGGTTCCCACTTGAAACATTATGTGGAACCAGCTTGATCATTAACGCTTTGTGTAAACATGACTGATGTATATAGTCTTTTGTCTTATTGTTTTCTTTTACTTTGGTTTGTGGTGTTTTTAATTTCTGTTGTTTTGTTTCTCATAACCATCAAAAATAAAGTCTAGATCAGTTTTTTCATAACAATATCATTCAGTAAGTATTGTTGATTGATAGAAATAAAATTCACACAGTTGTCATGATGTCCTCTTTGTAAATGTGTTGAACTTGCACATAATAGATCTAGCTAGAAAATACTACACACATTTGCAGAGAGAAATTAAGAAAGAATGGAAGAATTCTCATTAACTGTATTCCACAATCAAAGAGTGAATAATTTACAATAGATATACGATACATGAATAACTAATGTGCCATAGTGGTGGTCTAGAGTGATCTGGACACACACCAACAGTTACGGGAATAAACTGCTACCTAGTCTAGTCTCTCAGGCAGTTACAGGAGTGAACTGCCACCTAGTCTGAATTAGCTAGTCTATCAGTCTTCAGTTAACTGACTGAAACAGAGTGAAGTGGGGAGGAGATTAGGGAATCAGGATTAATGCGCTAGTTTCGTGATGATCCCAAGGACAATACGCATTAGTTGGTGATGATCCCAATGTTGCTGGTGATAATCCCAATGTAGCATCTAGACTCCACTCAACTAATCACACTGAAGTGAAAACTGAAGAGAATATTCTCCCTAGAGGAATATTCTTCCTAAAATATAGGAGACCGAATAATGACTAATAAACAAGGAAAAACCTTAGGAAAAATAAATACTAGGTGTGTGTGAAGTAACTCCAACACCCCCCCTGAACATCACTATGGTGAAAATAAAGAATGGGTCATGGCAACGAGGCCATATTAGGTACCCAAATATAAAAGATACACTGAAATAAACGAGGAAAGAGGGAAAACCTCATGGAAACCCCCACCCCCCTCAAATTAAAATGTATAAAAAAATAAAAATGAGAAGGAACAAAAAACAATGGCTAAGCAACAGTATCCTTCACTCCAAGAAGACCTCGCAACTGTGCAAGTTTGTGCTCGTTGAAGATTTTGTTGAAGATGTAGATGTCTGCACGGATCTGATGAAGTAGATGCACCATTGAGATGTCCACACATATCCACTTTCTCTTCTTGTAATGAAGAATATCCAAATAAAGTTTGGATGAAACTTTGAAAACTGTGCGGTCGTTTCCGGAAAAACGTTGAAATTTTGTTGATTTTAAAATGATAACTTCACTTCTCGGACTCCATTTCGGACAATTTTTTTTTTTGAAATTGGATATTTTCCCAAGGAATTCAAATATCCAATTTTTTCTGCAAATTTTGCTTATAAAATATTAGAATTGAGTCTGATGTGTGCGGCTCCCTTTTTGTCTCCTGAGATGCATGTATTGTGCATGGAAAATTGTCTGCGTGTGAACCCTGAGATGCATGCCATATATCTTCCACATGAAATTCAGAAAACAAATCTGAAATGGAGTAGACATCATCTTCAATTAATGGAATACAAATTTGTGCAAATACTTTTGTAGAAGACTCTTCAAAATAAAATGCTTGATCTTCTGAAGGCTTCTCTTTTGGCTCTATCTGTTCAACCTCCTGCATGAAATCTTTACAATCTTCTTTATTCCCGAATAGAACCTCCAATCTGGTCCATAATTCATTTGGAGTTTATTCTTGTGAGTCTTCATATACTTGATGGAGAATTTCAGGAGAAACAAACCAGAGGATACACCCTATGGCCATATCTTCTCTATTGAGAAAATCGTTTTTCTCATCGACGGAATCAGCCTCTACTTCCATTGCCATAGTTATTTGGTACAAGCCTCTGCATCTGAGCAGAAGCATAATTTTTGGCTTCCACTTCAAATAGTTATGAGGCATGAGAAGTATTGCCAACGAATAATCCATCTTTTCTACATTCTTCAATCTTTAGTACCTGCAAAAATAATTTGGTGTAGCTTTTGCTTAGTAGTCTGTCGGCTCTGATACCATGTAAATGTGTTGAACCTGCACAGAATTGATCTAGCTAGAAAATACTACACACATTTGCATAGAGAAATTAAGAAAGAAGCAAGAGAGAAAGAATGGAAGAATTCTCATTAACCGTATTCCACACTCAAGGAGTGAATAATTTACAATAGATTTAGGATACATGAGTAACTAATGCGCCATAGTGGTGGTCTAGAGTGATCCGGACACACACCAACAATTACGGAAGTAAACTGCCACCTAGTCTAGTCTCTTAGGCAGTTACGGGAGTGAACTGCCACCTAGTCTGAGTTAACTAGTCTATCAGTCTTCAGTTAAGTGACTGAAACAAAGTGAAGTGAGGAGAAGAATAGGGAATCACGACTAATATGCTAGTTTCGTGATGATCTGAAGGGCAATGCGCATTAGCTGGTGATGATCTCAATACTGCATGGTGCTAATCCCAATGTAGCATATAGACTCCACTCAACTGATCAAACTGAAGAGAATATTCTTCCTAAAATATAGGAGACTGAATAATGACTAATAAACAAGGAAAAACCTTAGGAAAAATAAATACTAGGTGTGTGTGAAGTAACTCCACACTCTTTTTAAGACACCACTGAAATAGCTTTTTGCTTTCAATATTGTTGTAGTATAGTTGGTTTTGTCTTCTTCCTTGTTTCTGATATCCCTTTCTTCCCTCCATCTTGAGATTCAAGCGCATATCAGAAGCATTCTCCTTGAAAGTCTAGAAGCATTATCTGTTATGTCTTATTCGAATGTTATGTATACAGGACAAACTCCCCTCATACATATCACTTTCCATAAGTTATTCCCGAAGTCCCGTCTCATTATTTCCCTTAAACCATCTTTTTCCCCATGTTGCATAACTATTCTTTCCAGTAGTTTTTCGATCATCAACTTCTATTAGTCTGTTGAACCAAACATTCTGAGTTCTAAATCTGTTGAGAACAGATTTCCATGTGGAGTCGCCAGTTTGTTGACGCCCAAAAGCGCAACATGGAATCCCTGCATGCAAATGGGTTGCAATGCCTTATTACTTATATATATTTAATAATATACTAAATAGGTGGGACCTCGTTATGTGAATAACGATGAAAGATGCTTTTATTTGATTGCGCTCATGACTACCTTGCAAAGACGATTATACAGTTTGGAATTCGAAACCGCTTCCGTGTGAAATGGACGAATGATGGGTTCGTTGGCAATTTAATTTGAAAAAGAAACGAAAAAGGAAACATGTTTGTTTTAATAAGCATCATGGTTTATTCTTGTACACATATATTTTGACTCGTTGATTCAAACTCCAAACATGAGCCACATATAGTTATGGCATATTACACTTATGGTATAATTGTTATGATCATGGACAATTGATAAGTTTATAAGGTGGCAATCCTTCATTAGCAAGGAATGTGGGACATTACATGTTTTGGTGCTAAGTGTTGAGTATGCATATAAAATTTATGGGCTAATGTAGGGAGGCAAATTTGGTTTTTGGATTGAAGTTTTATGTGGCACACATAGTGGACTATGTGTTGGATGTATTGGGTGCGCTCGTACTTGGCTATAATTGACGGAATTAATGTGAGAAACGACGTGCAATTACTGCACGTCGCTCTAACCCTACCTCGAGGTCGCCACCCTCACTTGGTTCACATTTGTGTTGGTTGTTTTGGTTGGTGTTGCCTCCGTTTTGCTTGACCTTGAAAAGAATAGTGGTGCTTGTTGGTTTTCTGGCATTCTCCATACAAGTATGATGGCTCTTACCTCTCCATTCATGAAATATAGCTCCGCTCAGAATAAAATCATGATGTTGGCTCTTAGAGTTGCTTACATACTGTGTTTTCTTTCCAAAGTTTAGATGAATGTATGTGGGTATCACGACTGTGCAAATTGAATTTAAGTGGAGATTCTTCCTTGTTGGCATTTAAATGTTTCAAGCTGAGATAATGGTCGAAATTCCGCTATGTTGGGTTATGTGATTGTGTCGCGCCCAGAATGAATGTTGCTTTTGTGCTATGATTGTTGGCAAATAATTATGGCAAGTTTTTTTTATTTCACTCATCTCTAGTGATTAAAATTCAAGGGTTTCTTTTTCTCTGTGAAACAAAAGAACAATTGTTTTGCTTAACACCATTACCCGGTCTTTGGAAGACTTGTAGCTCCTTCAAATTACCTTTCAACTGTTTGTGAATATATGGGCGTTAAGTCTTGGTTCATTTGTTATTTATCCATGGGGGTTTTGTCGATTTTGAAGTTGTATGATGTTAAAATAAATGATTAGCACCAGTTTCACATGGGGTTTCGAAACCCAAGTTGTTTATACAGCAAGTATTGAAGTTGTGACGATGGCTCTATGTGGTGTTCTCAGCCTCCCATGCGCACTTGTAGTCTTGTTTTAATTGTTGGAATGACTCTGCTAATAGTCTTTTATAGAAACTATGTTGATAAAAAGTAAAGGAAGGGGAAATTAAAGTTGTACAGTTTGACAGTCTTGGAACTTTCCTGGGGTTTTATATTGGATAATATGAAAACAGTTGTGTTGGATTTGAATTATTAAACAGAGAAAAGTTTTTGCAAATGATGGTGATGATGATGTTTAATAAATACTATTGCATATAATAGAACAGTAATCGTCTTTTTCCCTTCCATGCTCTCACTTTTCGCTCATTATATGTCCCTCGCCTTCCCAAATGCATTTAAAACATTCCCTGTTCTATTATTATGAATTTCATTTTTTTGAAAAAAGTAAGGATTAATAACAAAAGAAAAGGTTAGCTGATGACTGGTGTTGGAAGTTTGGATATGGATACATTTTATGTTACTTATGCATTTGCTTGAACAGTATTCGTTGGTCCTTTTCCATCCATGCTACCATTTTTCGCACATTATAAGCCCCTCATCTCCCCAATAGCCTTCCCACTCCCTGTTCAAATGGCAATTGATTGTTGAGTTTTAAGATGTTGGATGGATTGCATGTGCTTATGTGGTGAATAATAGAGCCAACCTTTTGATTTTATTTAGGTAGAGTATTGATGCATGGACTGTTAAGAGTTTTTCATAACATGTTTGGAATATTGCTTCAGGATGAGTTTCTTTAGCAGAGGCAGTAATGGCAGAGGTGCTAATAGAGGTAGAGGAAATAATTGGCAGAGAGGCCACAAAAGGCCACAGTTCTTGATACATTTTGGCGTTGATCCACAGTAATTAAATCATCTTTTTCAAGTTGGGTTCTTCAACCTAGTTGGCCATGGTATTCTCCAACCCCGACCTGAGAGGCTTCCCTTCCAGCCACATCAAAACTTTCTTGGTATCTGTGATCCTCCTCACATTTATATGCAGCCAAAACCACCTGCCAATGATGGTTGGCAAGAGATTGTCCATCGGCCTACTGCTCATCACCATGGTTGGCCTATTGTGTCTTTGCCATTACCCCCTCCTCCACCGCCAAAAAATCCAAATGACCAAGTTGATCATGTTGTCTCACCCGTACAGTCTTCTCATGCAAGTAAGAAGCTAAAAACTGCTAAAAACTGATGTTCCCAGGCCAGAGCCAGATAAAGGAAAAGGAGTGGCCACTCCCTCTAAGTCATCCAAAGATTCGTCTGGATCTGTTTCCTCTCGTCTTCGTCTCAAAGACAATTGCTCCCATGTCATTAGCAAGATCCACCCTCAAGGTTCCAATCAGCCTAAGGCTGCAACAGAAAGATCAAAAGAGGGCAATAGCAAAAAGAGGCCAAATGCCTCTCACAGTAAATACGGTTTTTAATGATGATTAATGTTATTTTCTATTGAGGACAGTCTTTTATTTTGACAATGTTTTGGACAGCAATCATATATTTAGACAGTTTT
>ML878326.1:3855-17653 GCA_009831015.1 Picea engelmannii
CATATCAGTATAGATTGGTAAAATATTGGTAATGTATTTCGGCCATTAGATGCTCTTCTGACCTCACACATTAGGGGGCATCTGTTATAACCCTAAATTGCACTACACATGCTTACTTGGCATCAGGCCAACTCATATCCCTTCATTGCCAAAACATTTGCTGAACAACCTCTTTGAAAATCCTCTTGGGTAAAGGCACATGCGCCCTAACCCACTACTGCACACGTGTGAACGCTGGCAGGCCTACTACAACCCGCGTTTACCTAACAAAACACAAAAATTGGAAAGTTTCCGACGGGACAAAAAGCTATGGGTCAGTTAACTGAAACTCCCGACCATGCATGGCCGAGAGTTCATCCAAAACCCTAGCTCCTTCTAGCCTATAAAATAAGGGGTAGGGATACTATTTGGGGAGGAAAAATTATAGCGAAGAAACTCTGCCCATTTTCTGAATCCATTGTCCCAACCCTTTAGCCTTTCCTCAAGCCTAAGGAGAATTAATGCAAAGCAGTTGGAGGACAAAAGAAGAGGAGGAGCCCAAGATCAGGATCAAGGAGTGGTGGTCGGTCTCGACTTTGATTGTAAGTTGATTCATTTTGAAAATAATAAAATAATACTTTTCCCATCCCAATGCATGAGTTATCTATGATTTGTATAATTTATGCTTAATTTCTAACCCTCAAGTAGAAAAGTAGCATGCATGCGTGGTTGTTTGTCTTGATTGCAGGTTAACTGTGGAAGGAGCAGCGCAAGCAAGCGGGTAAAGCACAACGGAGGATCTACACCAAACATCAGTAAAAAGGTTAGTAGTTCCTTTCCATGCATGTATCGTGAAAGAGGGGTTTAAGTTTTGGGGTGGTATGTTAAAAGGACATTTCTTTACGGTCAAAATCTGCATGCAAGTCTGACCCTAGTTTGCTAGTCCGTAGGGTATTTTTCCCAACAACAGGGGGGTAGGATTGGCCCCCTCTGCTTACATGCTTGGAGCTAATATGGTTCAGGGAAATGCTCCAAAAACGTTTTTTGGGGAATTTTTTTCTGTTTTAATGTTTTTCTTTATTTTTAGCGTTTTTCTAAATTTATCCCGGATTAAGGGATTAGGGTTTGGCAGTAGTAGAATACCTAAAATGTTGTACATATTGTATTTTGAAAAGTGAAATTAATACAATGAAGAGTTTAGAAGTGCAACACCAAGGAAGGTGGTTTTCTCCTAGTTAAGTGTTTCCAACGTAAATTTGTGTGTACTATGTGTATAAGACATTAATTAATTTATGTTTTTATTAAGAATCTATATGCATTGATTTAATTCATAGGTTAAAAACTTACAAAATAACTCCAATTGAAATTGGGAGAATGTCGAAAGAAATATCATCGAGCTAGTCTTGATGAATGTGACAACACCATTCGATGCGTTTGTGTCGACTTTGTGCACCAACTTGCAAGCACACAAGGAAGATGGTTAGGATTATCCCTTTGAATATTTTTATGGTATTTTGATTACTAATCAACACAGACTTCTTGAAGAAGGAAATCTTGGTGGTAAACACCATGCCCACTTGCTCAAGGGAAAGATAAAGATGGGTCCAAGGGATAGATTATGGTTTGATGCGTCTACAGATAAACCTGCACACTACGACAAAAAATATAAAGGGAAGACAAATGCACTTCATGGAAGTCGAAATAACAAGACATGTCATTATTGTGGAAATATTGGACATGTGGAAAAAGTCTTCTATAAGGAACAAAAATATTTAGAGGGGAAGGTTAAATTCCTTGAAGGAAATGTGTCTACTGTACATTGACTCGATGATAATTTCACCTTCAAAGTTGAACCTCTCAGGCCTTGCTATCTCATTATTTGCAGAATGAATGGGTAGTCAACTTTGGGTGCAATCACCACATGGATAATGATTCCTTCTTGTTCATGTGGTTGGATGAAGATAAAGAGAGGAAAATATATGTAGCTGATGATTTTTCTTTGGATGTTGCTAGTCATGGTGATGTTACGCATCGACATAGGAAGATTGTCGATGTCTATCATGTGCCAAATATTAGTGCCAATCTATTGTATGTTTCTCAATTAACACAGACAATCAAGATTGTGGATTTTTTTCCATATTGATTCTATGTTCTTGATTTAAAGAAAGGTAGGTTGATTTTCTTCAACGAGATTCTCGACCTGATGGACCATTTGTATAAATTATGTGATAGGAATCAACCTGACCGTGAACTAAATGCACTTGTTTCTCACAATAATGTGAGAACTTGAATTCTACATGAGTGACTCAGACACCTGAATTTCTAAATTCTGTAGGCACATGCTACTCAAAACATGGTTTTTGATTTACCGAAGGTGTTTCCCTTGTAAGGAGTCTATAATGGTTATGTTCTTGGGAAGCATCATTAGGAACCATTCAACTCTAAAAAAGAGTGGAGAGTAGAAAACCTAGTGGATTTATTTTAGAGTGATGTTTGCTACATCAATTTACCTTCACTGGTAGGTGTAAGGTATATTTTGATATTCATTGGCGATTTCTATAGTTTCAAATGGGTCAATTTTTTGAAAAATAGAAACATGACTTTGAAAATTTCAAGGAGTTTAAATCCTTGTTTAAAATCAATGTGGCCAACCCATCAAGTGATTGATATTAGACAATAGTGGTGAGTATGTAAATCGACGTTTTGAAGAATACCTAGTTCAATATAGTATTGACTGGTAGTTATGAGTTCCTCACACACCTGAGCAGAATGGCATCGAAAAAAACAAGAATCAGACGTTAGTCAAAATGGATAGATGTCTTTTGCAAGACAAATATCTCCCTCCTCGCTTCTGGGTTGAAGTCATGTATTGTGCAAATTATCTTCTCAATTGCATCTCGAATTGATTTTTTCCTTCCATTACTCCAGTTGACCAATGGTGTGGAAATAATCCTTCAATCGACCACTTATGTGTGTTTGGATGTTTTTTCTGGGATCACATTTTTTATGATTACATAAATAAGTTGTATGCAAAGAATCATGATTGCAGCGTGATGGGAAACTATGAAGAGTCAAAATCCATACAACTATTTGCCCTTGTCAAAAAACAAATCATTATTAGATGAAATGTATGAAATGTATGATTTGATGAGAACTATTTTGAAATTAAGTTGTTGAATGCCTCCTCTGGATTATTGCGGGATGATCCCTTTGACGTTGTATTTGACAATGGTTATCCTATTTCATATTTCAATCCTTTGATTGGACAGCTGAATCATGTTTCTATTTTGACTAGATTGTCGAAATCTAAGTCGACTAGTCCATCATACTCTATTTTGAATTTTCCACTCAAAAAAGACCCTACGATTTCTGATCAACCTGTTGAAGTGAATTATAGATAAAATATTTATTTTATACCCATATGGGATGCCAATACAATTGGATCTATTGGAGCTAATGTCAGTTATGTTTCCTTCGGATAACAAACTCAAAGTTAAAGGAAACATGTCAACGTTTCCTTGATAACTCGTGAAATTGAAACTTATGATTCCATTACCTACTAAAATGTTAAATAAAAACCTAAATAGGAGTAGGATATGGAAACAAAAATTGTTTCTTTGTCAAAGAATCACACTTGGGCCTTAGATTCTGGAATGAAAGGAAAGAACATTATGAATTGGAGATGGGTCTACATGACCAAATTTACCTCTGAAGGTGTTGTTGAGTGACATAAATCATGCATAGTTACGAAGGGATTCTCTCAAGAAGAAGGCATCAACTACATTCAAACATTTTCCCTTGTTGAAAATATGAACTTCATTCAACTGATTCTTTCCCTTGATGCTCTTTCTAGATGGTAAATCCATCAAATGGATGTGAAGAGTGAATTTGTTCATGGATACCTATGTGAAGAAATTTTCATGGAACAACCACCTAGATTTATGACATATTCTAGCTTGGTTTATCGACTCAATAAGTTTCTTTATGGTTTGAAGTAGGCTCCCTAAACTTGGTATGCTAATATCGACCATTTAGTTCTTCAACTTGGTTTCAAATATTATGAATTTGATCACAACTTGTATGTACTCCATACCAATGGATACACCTTGATTATTGTTGTATATGTATATGACTTACTCATTATTGGAAATAATAATGATCTCATCCTTAGATTGAAGAAACAACTTGTTGACTCCTTTGACATGACAAATCTTGGTAATATACATTATTTTCCAGGTCTTCAAGTATTACCACTATGTGATGGATTTTTCATTTCTTAGTATAAAGATGTGATGGGTCTATAAGCTCATTTTAAGATGGTTGAATGCAATCATTGTGCTACTCCTTTTGATTCTATGGAAAATCTTACCAAAACTTGTCAAACACCTGCAATTGATGCTACACTTTATCAAAAATTGGTCGAAAAACCTTATTTATATTACTCATAGTTTATGCGACATTTCCTTTGTTGTTAGTGCGGTTTCTCAATTTATGCAGGACCCTAAATAAATCCACTGTAAATAAATCAAATGAATTGTCCACTATCTCAAGGGTACCACTCATTTTGGTATCAAGTATTGTTGAAGTTCATATTCATTGATCAACTTTACCGAATTAGATTGGGATGGAAACAATGATGATCGAAAGTCAAATTTTGGCTATGTGTTTCTCTATAGTAATGGACCATTGGTGTGGTTATGCATGAAATAAAAGGTGGTATCTTTGTTAACTATAGAAGTAGAATATCATGGACTTGTTCAAGAAGGTATTGAAGAACTATGGATTCACCAACTTTTGGGAGAACTTGGACTTCCTATTTAGACCTATACTACAATCTAGTGTGATAACCAAAGTGCTATACGGGTTTTTGAAAATCTTATTGACCACAAAAATATGAAGCATGTTGATGTCCATGCTCACTATTTGAGACAATTGGTTCATGAAAACATCGTCTCTATTGAGTATTGCAAAACAGATGATCAAGTTGTTGATATCGTCACCAAACCTTTAGTTGAAGCCAAATTGATCAATATTTGCATGATTCTTGGGATTCAAGAAGTTGCAAATATGTGGGAGTGTCATAATGATGTAATTTCGCCTCCTAAATCTCCATAGATGTGTGTTGATGGGGGGTTGTTGGAACATAAATCATTGATAGCTCATCACACATCTCCTAGGTTTATTCAATCAAGAGGCCAACCTACACTAAGATATAGTCAGTCAGGCGATCGACCAACACACTAATTCATTTGGTCAAGTAGTCGACATATCTGTTGGTTAGAAATTCGACCAACAATCGAAGATAGTCAGGAGGTGGATCAACCATCCCAAAAATCAACTACAATTTAAACGCGCAGGTAGTCGATTCAAGCATCCTTGTCGAGACAACTTAACAGTGCGTATTTGGAAGAGTCAACATTAAAAACCAAAAGTTACATGTGGATAAGATCTTCTGGATTCTATGGAAGTTTGTTATATCTTGAGGCTATAAATAGAAGACCCCTTGGGTCATTATCATCATCAAAAGGATTGTGTGGATCAACATGTGCAATATGAATTGTGATGTTCTGATCACAATGCACTCTACTT
This sequence comes from Picea engelmannii, assembly GCA_009831015.1. Lineage (NCBI taxonomy): Eukaryota > Viridiplantae > Streptophyta > Pinopsida > Pinales > Pinaceae > Picea > Picea engelmannii. The sequence continues at coordinate 9,424 of ML878326.1, forward strand.
AAGTGTTGTAACAACGTATTTAGACACTACCCTCTGTGTTCAAATTTTTTTTTCCTCTTCAATTATCTGCAGTGCTCTGTTTTCTGTTTTATGTCCTATTCCACCCTTTTCCCCAACACATCACTGGTGGAATGGGATATAATCGATAAACCCAAAACAAGAAATGGTTGTTGGAGTAGAATTTGGATGGGTTCATTATTCCAAATGGTGTGAGGTATAATTGGGACTTCTTAGCGAGGGTAGACCCTATTGTTGATAAAGGTCACACAAGCCATGTCAACAAGACCCCGGTTCATTAGATGATTTTGTATGGAAGAATGATTTTGTATGGTATCATGATCTCCTATATTTATTTAAGAATTGCCAACTCAAAATTAAGGTCCTTTTGGAATTGCACACTTCTCCTGTAGGGGGACATTTAGGATTCTTGAGAATGTACCATAGGATCAAGAAGGACTTATTTTGGGAAGGTCTTAAAAGTGATGTTCAAAAGTTTGTGTCTGAATTTTTGGTTTGCCAACAGAATAAGGGAGACACAATCAAGACTTCAAGTGTCCTACAACCATTATCTATATCAAGTCAACGTTGGGAACAAGTTTCAATGGATTTTATTACAGGTTTACCCAAATATGAAGGAAATACCATTATCATCGTAGAAGTGGATCAATTGAAAAACTATGCCCATTTTTTCTCTTTATCATCCTTTTAAAGAAAATACAATAGTTGAATCAGTCATAGAAATAGTTTGAAATCTAGATGGAGTCCCCAAGATTATTGTAAGTGACATGGATCCAATTTTCATTGGAAAATTTTGGACTGAAGTATTTTCTCGTTTGGGTACTCATTTGGCTCATAACTCATCTTACCATTCTCAATATAATGGGAAAACTGAGATTGTGAATAAATTTCTAGAATGATATCTTTGTTTATTTGCATATGATAAATAAAAAAAATGGATCAAGTGGTTTGCCATGTTAGAATGGTGGTACAACACATCCTTACATACTTCATCATAAATTCCCCCATTTTTGGCACTTTATGTATATCATCCTCCATCCATCAGTACATCGCCATTGAAAGGGATTGCAAAGGTTCAAGTAGTGGAGGACCACATAGGAAATCAACAAGAGGTTCTCAAACTATTGAAGGACAACTTGGTTATGGAATAAAATAGGATGAAACAACAAGCTAATCAATATCATATTTAAATGGAATTTGAAGTGGGGGATTGGGTATTTTTTAGGCTACAACCATATAAACAAATTTTCCTCAACAAAAAAACTAAGAACAATAAATTGGCACCCAAATAGCATGCCCCCTATAATGTTTTGCAAAGGATTGGAAATATGGCTTACAAATTGGAGTTTCCCCCATATTCACGTGTGCATCCAATATTCCATGTTCATTTCTTAAATAAGTTAATCGAAAAAAATATCCTGGTCCAAACTAACTTATCAGAGATTAATGAAGAAGGGAAAATCATACTAGAACCAAAAAAATTCCTTGAAACAAGGATTATGTAGCTGAGAAATCAAGCAATTATTGAGTACCTCATCAAATGGAAGAACCTACCAGTGAGAGAGGTAACATGGGAATATGATTTCTTTATGCTGAGACACTTCAATTAGTCAATTCTTGAGGAAAACACTTGTTTGAATGGGAGGGACATATTAAGACAAAGAACCATGTTATGTTTAAAACCTATTATTAAGCACTAGATATTGAATTATTACATTTCTTGTGTTATATTTGTATGTCGGCTAGAACACTTCATTGTGTTCTTTCATTGTAATTGCACCCTTTATCTCCTATATATCTATCAAGGATATCTAGTCTTAGGATCATCTTATCTCATTTTTTATCTTGTATTATGAATTAGATATATTTTAAAAGGAGGTTTCCCCCTCGAAGTGGACTATATTCATTGAATTCTTATCATGTTTAAGGTGTTGGATCATAAAACGATATTTGTTAATGCGGACAGATACAATCTTATCCACTTATTTAAATTAGTTTTTATTAACAACACATTGAGTGGGAGAATATTCATCTGATTGCTCCCCATTTAAAAAATATTCAATATGACTATATGGAGTAATAGTGACTTGATCCCCTCCAATTTACGTCCATGTTATATATTTAGCTAAATATTTTATCATATCTTCTAGGTCTTCTATGTCTAACTCCATAATGTCATTCCACTTTCCCATATATAGATTACCTATAGAAATTTGAAGTTTTTGGATATCAACACATATGATATTGAGTTTTTATCAATATTTTTCAATGTTATATAATACTCAATGTTGTATTACAATCCATTTTATGTGATCTAGTGTTTGTTATAGAAATATTTGCCTCACCCCATGCAATCTTGCACATAAGGCCTTTTTCCATTTACATATGCAGACTTGAAGTCCCTTTTTTACAAATCCCAGAGCTAAAAATATAATTTTTCCACATATACGCACCTTGCATACTATATAGCATGTGTATAAACAGGTTGCGCCACTACATCCTGTGTACATCGGAAAATGTGCCCAAAATTGAAAAATAGTGTCGGGTTTCCATGTCATGTCACGAGATCAATAATCCTTGGCCTTCCATATAATGGAAACGTTCCGAATCATCCCTTCAGTTCCACTTGAAGGCTATAAATGGGCCAAATCCGAGCTATCAAAAAGAAGAGAAAGAATTAAACTTTGAAAACAAAGTTACTCTGGCGGAATTATTCACTTCACATTGAGTCTGCATCCCTTTATCCTTTAAGTCTGAACACATTGTTCATCCCCCAAGCTCTGCCCTTACTGATTGAGAACTTCATTGTCTCTCTTACATGAGCTTTCCTTTGGTGGAGGATTGAAGTGGTGGAGACCTAGCTGGAAGGAGCTTAGTTTCTCAGTTCCAAACCATGCTGACACATAATTCTGTAACTTATTCACTTCTACTACTTATATCTTAATATAAATACTCTTTTCCCATCCAATTAACATCTTGAAAATATTTGAATTATTATTCAATGGGTGTATTTGTTATGAATGTTGATGGATTATGCTATTGAATGTGCTAACATCACATATTATCACCATATTCTTGCATTACTTGGTTGTTGAGGAATAATTGCAGGTATATTTCTTTGGGTTAAGTGCTCAACGACGGGATTCATCAAACATCTGGATGAGGTAGGAATTTTATCTTTTCTTTCCAACATATTTGTTTATATATCATAGTTGAGAGTAGAGTTGATTTTTGCAGTCATTTTTGTCTGTTGTGGTTTACCCCTAGCCATAGAGAGATTTTCCTCGTAACAGAATTGGCGACCATACTAGGGAATGAATATTATTTTTGGGGTTTGGAGTGTTTTTATCCTTAGATTTCTCTCATTCATATTGATTTTATTGTCGTATGATTGCTTGAAAGCCTCTGTCCACTCTAGGTCCAAGTCTTTCAACCTTCTCCTTAGCTTAGCTATGTTTTGACACATATACGCGGGTTTTTGCTTGACACTCGCATACATACACATGTTGTACTTCCATAAGCTGCGTACATACATGATTTTCCCTTGAATAGTCACATACATCAACATTTGTAGCTTGATTGCTGGGTTTGGTGGTTGCTGGGTAGGTTTTGATGATTCCCGAGTCTTGTTGGGTCTCTGTAGTGATTGTTAAGTGTATTTGGAATGACATGAAACATGTCTTTGGTTGAATTTTTGGGTGGTGCCTTTCTCATCATCTTTTCATTTTGATTGTCCTTGCACCTTGGGATGGGTGTTTTTCTCCTTGATATCCTACTTAGGTTGTCTCTATCTATACATAGTAGAGTCTTTATATCAAGTTTTTTTTCAGTCCTTGCATTTTCTTCTTATATTGAAAATACAAAAATATTAGGAATTTTACATTGATTGGCATTTTGATCTCTTGAGTCTTTGTCATTTATCTTAGTGCATGTAAATAAAGATTTCATTTTTATTTAGAATTGCAGAATTGAATTGAGAATTTCATTTTTAGGAAGCATATCATTTATTGGAAATTGAAGTTAGGACTTTGCATTGTATTTATATTCATTTATTTTACTTGTTGTGTCATAACATCACTAGTTTCATGACCACAACTTTTGAGTAAGCAAGGCCATTAAAATTAACACTATAATTTAAAATGTATTAGTAGCGATTTTATTTTCTAGGGTGCACAAACTAGCTTAGGATTTAGTGCCTTGGAATAGGATTTTGTGAGTAAACTTCTCCAAGGCTATTAAATCAACATATGTGTCTGATTAAGCGACTGGAGAAATTCATTGTATAATCGGTAATATCAAGAGGCTCCACTTACACTGGAGTTAAGCATGAGGTCATGCAAGGTCGATAGAAGGGATATCCCCCCGATACCTTCTTAGCGTCAGATATATTTCTGGGGATCTATTCATATATGGGGATCTTTCTAGTGCCCTTACCTCTGTGAGAGGCGGTACTTTCAAGTTTTTGGGCTTTGCTACCCTGCCCATACGGTGGACCTGACTTACGACTGTTCTCTTATGCATCGGTTATACCGTGGTTTCTTATTTTCCTGAACTAGGTGCCATGTAGGTTACTTGCAGGGGTTATTCTACAGGTACCCTGGGCCAGATAAGGGTCAGACAACACACAACCTTTATGGAGGATTACCTCTCTGGGGGGATCTGACCGACTAGTTGTTAAGCCCACAAGGGCCCTTATAACTGATTCTGATACCTCAGATCTTTAGCAGAGAGTCTCAGGCCCCTCTTGGGAGAGGCATACCTACTTTAGGGAGGGAGGCCCCTTTAAACCACTTTATCCTTTTTGTGTGCAGTTTGGTTGTTTGATTATTTTTGGTGTGCTTTTGATTACTATTTTTCCTTAGGATTTATTTTTATATATTGAATCTTAAGTCATCATGGAGTCAGACTAGCTTCCCCTCTGGTCTCCCCGCTTGTTACAGTTACCGCCGGATTTTGAGTCTTTTCCTTCTAAAAGGTGTAGAGTTATTAAACATGGTACACACACCTCTACTTATCAGACTTGTGATTCTACAAGGATGAGTACTGAAATGAGTCATCAAGATACTGGGAGACCTTCAACTCCCATACCTACTATAGTTAATGGGACCCCTTCGACTCCTGCAACCACAATGGTTGTAGTGCCGAAGGAACTTATCATCACTATTGCCCATCCTATAGTGAATACTAAACCTATTAACATGAACCCAATTGGGTCTCTTGGTCACTCACCAGGCTATAATTTTCAGTCCATCCTGATGGCCTCTAGTCATTTTTCCTATGGTATGTTGAATTGTACTTCATAGTTTTAAAAATCCATCCCAGTCGCTTTCCCTAATGCTAGCATTGGACTTGGGGGCACAACTTCTTATACTCCATTCTCGTTTGGTGGCTCTCAGATCCTTAAAATGACTCCTACCATGGGAGACATTCCTTCTTTTAACCTCGGGTCTAATTTTGTTCCTTCTGGGTGGAGTAACCAACCTGGTGGACAAGATTATGCTCAAGTTCCATCCTTTATGATCACCTCCTTAGTGTCGATTCTGAACAACACGTTTGGCATGATGAATCCATATTTATCCTCCAGATTCACACCCAGAGGAGGTCAGTTCCACACCTTGGGCAACCCCCAACCTGGAGCCACTCTGGTTGGGGGAAGGTTTTATAACCCTCATCAGAACATTCCTACTAGGATGATACCCAACCAACCTCTTATGAATCATCCTGGAGGAGGGTATTACAATCTCGGGCATGGCCATGGTGCTTACCAGAACCCTAGATGGCATGAAATTCCCCAAACACAATCTTTCCAGGGAGCTTGGGGCCAGATGCCACAACCTCGTCTCCCTTTTCTGGCTATGCTCAACCTGTCAGAATTTTCTAAGTTGATGAACAACCCTGTATGTCATGATCCTACATGGCCCCCTGTTCCCACCAAGATTCCTTCAGATATTCCAAAATTCGAATGCAAGAATGGTGAGGACCCTCGTGATCATGTGACAACATTTCCCTTATGGTGCTCTTCGAATTCCCTTAATGACAATTCCATTTAGTTAATATTATTTCAACACACCGTCATAGGGGTTTTCGCGAAATGGTATATCGAGCTACCTAGGGGGGAATACGGGACCTTTAGTCAGATGGTGTTAGTCTTCCTTAACCACTTCCAATTGTCGGTTTGTTACGATTCTAGCTTAGAACTTCGGTCAACCTTATGCCAGGACAAAGACACTCATATCTCATATCAAATCTAGGAGTGGCGTAGACGAAAGAGGTTGATCAAGACCTGCATACCCTCAGAATTCCTATTAGAGTGGTTCCTTAAGTCTTTAAAACCTCCTATTTTAAAGGATGTTGCTACATACAAGTTACATTTGAGGAAGAAGAAATCTTCGAAGACCAGTAGTTAGATATTATATATGCTCAGTCTGGGATGTTATACGAGATTCTTCTGGACACACCGAGGTAAAACTATGACCCTAGCAAAAAACCCGGACCTCATGCCGATGGCATTGTAGGATCCGCCAATGTCAAATCTATAGACTCAGTGACAAGACATTTGAAAGAGTTGTCTCTAAACCAGTTTGCAGGAGGGCCAACTTCGTATGTGTCTTCCAATCCCACTCAGTCGGCGGATGTACATTCCATGCAATCGTCAACCGACCCAAATGGTAACCAACAACCAGGTGGGAATAAGAAGAAAGGACGTAATAATAATCGTAAGGGTGGGAAGAATAATAATAAACCCAAGGATAATGGTAATAATGAGAGGATGAATAAAAATTCTGGTGAGGGAAAGAAAGAAAGGCGTAAGGTGAAATTTCCATGTAATCTTTGTACAGATGATCGTCTTACTCATTTATGCCCCAAACTTGCGGAAGCTACGATGCTCTTATCTCTAAAACCCATCGTGCTGATGAATCCTTTTCCACATAACCAACACATGGCCTCGAGCTCCTCAAATGATAGAAATGTGACCGGTGGGAGTCAAAACCAATCGACACAAGACAGTGACCATTTGTGCATCAATATGGTCAATTCTCAGGTTAATGTAGCCACTCGGTCTCACGATTACAGTTCTCCACAAACTGTACTTGGTCTCGAATCTCCTCCTCCTCCGGAGACACCCTTGTAGATCAAAAAACCATAGCCACTATCTCGTATTCCGAAAGGAGTACTCAAGTTCTCTACCCACAATCCAAATGCTAGAGCTGCCCATAATTACTCTATTGTTGAGGACCTAGGTCAAACCCCTTGTATGATGTCGGCCTTGGAGGTACTCCATATGTGTCCTTCACAGAGGAATGTCTTGTTATCTACATTAGGAGATCTAGACCCCAATGGCTTGAACGTTATCAAGTTTGACGTCACATATGTTAATCCTCAATTTCCTTACCATGTGGCATTCCAAATCCACATGGGCTACTCGAAGTATACCATCAAGCGTGTGGTTGTTGATGAAGGCATTGTAACATGTGTGATGTCCTTGATATGTTGGAAATCTCTTAGCTCTCCAACTCTCTCCTAATCTCCGACCATGTTGACTGCTTTTGATGGTCATTCTTTCTTCCCTCATGGTATTCTTCCTGCATTTCCGATCTAGTTAGGCGGGAATATGGTAGAGGTGGATGTCAAGGTAGTTGATGCTCCCCTCGATTATAAATTGTTACTAGGACACAATTGGACTTATGATTTGACTACCATTGTATCATCTGTCTTCCACACTCTTTGTTTCCCTCATGACGGGAAGATCGTGATGATCGACCAGTTATACTTTGCATATGCTATCCCCATTGCATATTTTGCACCATCGATCCCCATTGTCGAAAATTCTCAGCCGACAACTGAGAATATCGATGTCAGAATGTATTCATCCCTTATGGGTACCTTCGATTTCATGGCACTGATTCACCATGTTTACACCATGTCCAGTAGGCCTGTTTCATTGGAGAAGTCTGTTCCTTTCCACACTTCCTATTTTAATGATCCTTGGACCCTACCTTCCTCGATTGTGTCTTGTGAAGGTTAGTTGCATGCTGGAATGGACATGCCACTATCGACAATGGAGATAGCGTATCAAGTTGTTCTAGATTCTTCCATCGATCCTAATCCTATTATCTCATCAGAAGATGAGGAGGATTTTGTTCTTAAGCCCATGTGGGACATGTTATCCCAAATATCTAGGGATAACTAGAAGATCATGTCTCGAGGCCCA
>ML878328.1:0-10942 GCA_009831015.1 Picea engelmannii
TATAAGCTATTTATGATAAGGAAGTTTTTGCTGGGTTTTCTTCCCCTAGAGGGTTTCCCAGGATAAATGTTGTGTCTCTTGTGGATGTGTATTTCTCAATGATCTTGTTCTTATTATGCTCTTATCTTATGAAATGCAAAGAAATATAATAATGGCATAAACATTAACAATTAGTTCTTCTCTCCTCGAGACCATGAAATCAACGTTTTTCTTTCTTACTATCTGTTGGTAAGCTTTGAGCTTTATTTTATCCTTGTTTGATTCCTTCCACCTTCTCCTTGCCTTTTTGCATTCCTCGTTAAACCAAGCATTAACTGGAAAGCAGTTTGTTTTAGACTTCTTAATTTTTGCTCTTTTGCATTCAGCAAGTGCGCTTTGAATTAAATGTGTTAATCTGTGACTGTGAAGGCCATGGAATGAGATTTCCTCCTTCTCGAAAAGCCTCTCCAACATTTTTTTGAAAGTATTACAATTCTCTGGAGTCAAAAGAATTCTGCCATTTGGGGGATTTTATTGAACACACTGAGTTTTTGACCCTAATTGCTTCTTTTCGGTCCAAGAGAAACTTAAATAAATTGGCTTGTGATCCGATTTTAAGTCCCAAATTTGATCTCCAATCAACACTTCCTCCATTTTCCCACACAAGTTATGCAAGCAAATTGCATAATCTACTACACTTGCTTCGTTGTAAGTATTGCAAGTGAAATTACCGGACTTTTCCCATCTAGTCATACCGTTACAACAAGTTTCATAAGGAAGGATAGAGGGTTTCTCTACATGAGAGAGGTAGATGTGGGTATGCCCATTCTTCCTAGCGTCATGTTCGTCATCGGGAGTAAGGTTGATTACCGTTTCTTTATAGAAGTTTTGTTGGGCGGACACAAGAACATGTACACTGCGCCCATGGCCTTTAAAGTGGGTAAGGTCGACTCTGTTCATGAGAATTCTGTTGAAACTCTGAAGGTCGCCATGGATGCCGCTATTAAGATGGGTAAGAGGAAATGGGAATAAAAAGGATTTTGTAAATATCTCCATTACAATAATTGCTTTGGAAATATTTTGGTTATTCCATTGGCCACTAGTTTTTATTCTCATTCATAATTTATTAGCTTGGTGCCAATTTAATTTAGTTTTTTTTAGATAACATTCATAATCCCAATTCATCAATCTTAGTAGAATTATTTACTTACATTGTCTTTTTCTTGGATAATTTCTTTCTTAAATTATCATTCATTCATTTTTAGGATAATGATAGAAGAAAACTTATTAAAATCAAATTTCTAAATGGGTTTCATTTGTCCTATCTTAGGAAGCACACCTCGTTGGGTCAATTTTTAAATCGGTTTCATTTGTCATATCCCGGGAAGCATAACATGTTGGGTCAATTTCATGCAAGCCCTTTATAGTCTAATAATTTTGCAGAACATATTCTTGTATTTTGAGCAATTTGATCTTTTGTAGTGAAGTTGTTATCTTCAGTGCAACTTTTGAGCACACAGTTTATGCTACAATCAAGAACTTTGGTAGTTAACCAAATCATATTGCATTTTTTTTTTTTAATTTATTATCAAAAAGACAACATTCTTGTAATTTGTTAGATTTCTAAATGACTCTCGCACTTTAAACATCGAGTCTTGATTGGCACGGGAACATTTTTGTTTGGAAATATGGACAAATCACTTCCTCTCCCTCTAATATTTGCACCAGGTTCCTAGGATGATCAAGATCTCTGTGAAGGCCATGTATTGCTTAAGGGAAAGGAAAAAATTAAAGAAGAGTTCAAGGGTAAAGGTATAGGCATGGAAAGTTTGATCGACCTTGCAGGACATAAAAATATTTTAGCCACTTCCAATTGGAAAACACAGAGATATGTACCTATAAAATAATGTTTTGACAACAGTCAAAGAACTGCATCATGGACTAAACCAGAATTTAAAAGGCTTCATTATCCGGATAATAAGATTGCTTAATCTATCTTCATAATTCCCAATCCAATCAGTTGATTACTAAAGTGATTCAACAACCTAAAAACAAGATGCAATCCTTCTACTTGTGCCCCAACAAAGACACACTTCTATTGGGTGAGGAGGCTCTTCTAAGCGTGAGATGCATGACTCGAGTTTAAATAAATTTCATTGTCTAAGATTATATCTTTTCATATATTTAGTTATGTAGCCAAAGAAGTCGCAACATTCATCCTCTTTATTTCTTGATTGTTTTGCTAGTTTCTTGGGGAAAATGTCATCTACCTTGAAAACACATTTATTATGTTCAATAAAGGAAGGAATGGATGACCATATTGATAACGAATTAACTTCTCAGTGATGTAACTAAGATCTAAGATCACTTCATCAGTTGAAGCAAAATGAAGCAGTGTTTCTAAGATACATAAACCTTTGTGCAAAGTATTTATGTGCATAAGGACTTTTCAATAGAAATATATAGGGATAGCTCACTCATAGGATTGATGCTTACTCTGTACTTGGAAGAAAATTAAAATATTATTGTGCTCTAAACTACTATGATAATGATCAACATTCAAATTAAATAATCAAATCAACACATTTCTCATTGCATGGCCCTTAGGGTCCTAGTTTTTTAATATATGCTCTGATAGCAAATGTAACACCTCTCCATGGGGTGATATGAAATAAAATTATGTTAATTGATACTCGCATGTATTAATAGAATTGATGCAACAAAATTTTACTTTTTAAAAGGGATAACAATGGAATAGCAAAAACATAACAAATACATGCTAAGAACATACCTCCTCCTTGGTTTGTTGAAGTTGATTAGTTGTGATGTAGTCCAACTGAAGATGCTTCCAAGCATTCTTTTTCCACTTGCCCAGAGTGAAACAAGGAAATTAACCACCCAGCCAACTAGGAGCCTAGCCGGCTTCCTAGCTCCAAGAAACCTTTCGGTTTTTTGGCCCTCCATGCCCGTGACTCCAAGAACAGTAAAACACAAATGCTCTAAGAAGACTATCACAAGAATTATGTCATCCAAGAATTTCACAACCTCTCATCATTCTCAAACCTCCCAATGCTCCCCTTTCCTCTCCACTTCTCCCTATTTATCAAGTTTCCATACACCCTTCCCCAAGTCTCCTCAATCCCCTCATTATTATCCATCAACCTCCCTTATCTAGATTTTTGGGAAAAGATTAAAATAAAACTAAAATATAAATGACTTGCATTAATCAACAATAAATAAAATGCAAAGTCTTTCTTCTCATGCTAGCTAATAAATGCAATTTGACAATTTTCCCCAAAATGTACATGACAACCCATCATGATCATTTAATTCATCATACCAACCAACAATCAAAGTCAAAGAAGGTATTTAATGCTTCTAGATATTTTTGTATGCAATATAATTTACATAGTCAATAAACATTCAATTAAATAGTTAAGAATCTAGTTTAATAATTATTACATTAATTAATTGTACTAGTGTACATGTGTAGGGTATGTGTGCGTAGCTAATAGACACATATCTCATGCATGTACTAACGATAAACAACCACTTCCTCTAGTGCATAGTTCCTATATTATCACACGAAGACATGTAGGACATCATATCAAGTAATGCATCATTTAATAATCTTAACGAACAAAATTACACCAATTCATCAATAACTCATTATCACACTTAACGTATCAATAGGAAATCAAAAGAGAGTTTTAAACATGGTAGGAACCAAGTGAGTAAACAATAGTGGCATCTCTAATCCCCAATCAATATTCTCAACTAACATCGAAGCATCCTTCCTTCCTAACCTACTTCCATCTTCCATACTATCCTTTCCTCTGCTGGACTAAGTTGGAGCTTCAACTATATTGACCTAACCCCGGATATAACTCGTAAGTGGAAGTTTCATACATCTTGACCAAGCTTCCCCAACAAGCAACTAGCAGTCGCCATCAGACTTCTAGGGGAGCGAGACTTCACACAACCCTCCCACGACTCTAGGTTTCAGAGGATATATGGTGGGAAATACCTCCACCCCTCCTCATAGAACTAGGGTCAACACCTTACATAAAGCCATATTGTGCAACTATTGTTCTTAGAGTCACGTCATCGAACAATCACTTTGGGCAAGCTATGCGCCCTGTCAAAACCACACTTACCACAGATCATAGCAATATTTGAAATCATAAGCAAAACTTATAGTATACATTATCTTACTGATGTCTGTGACATCCGGGTTACCTCAACAATATAGTCATTTAGATCATACATAGTTCATAAACCTGTAGGTTAACTCACTACTGCTCATATCCATTTAAATATATAACAATTTCACGAGAATCCATATTTGTATTGACAATTACAACATAGTTTTGAACTGGTATCCATGTACTTAAATTAAATCACATAACTATCAATATCATGAACATATAACAATAATTATTCAAGATGTAGGTCCACATGTCCATAGACTAAAGTGCTAATGTTTAATAGTCTTCTACAGATAATAAGCAAATGAAATACAATTCAGTCATAATGTCATTAAGCTACTTAGGTTTAAATGGGGCATTATAATTTAGTAATATAAGAAGTTGGAGTTCTCATTAATTTGGAATTTTGATCGAATAGTCAACTATAGGTCAATTCATAATGGGAAAAACCCCAAAGAACATAATTCCACTGAGCATGAAACTTTAGTAATGGTAAAACTCTATTTATACATGAATTGTTTTTATCAAAATTGCAAAAAAAAGAACATTTTATTGCAAGACCACTTACATGTATACACCTATGGGACTAATGCAATAGATTGGAAGGAGCATTTTCAAGTTTTTATTGCAAGGGAGGAAGTCAAATACCAAGAAATTCCACCTCACAAATTGGAATGTAGTTAGGGCATCTCTTCAAAATGGGAGATTGGAGATCACAGATCTCATGCTCATGAATCTAGTAGCAAGTGCGGAAATCATGTAGAGATTAGTTTCAGGTGAGAAAGAATGGTGGAAGATGGTTTTGCACAAACAATATGTCCAAGAAAATCAATTGAGGTGTCTAGATAAACCAATCCAGGAAGGGCATGGTTCTCATATTTGGATATTTTGTAAAACAATAGCTAATCTCATCCAAGATCATCTTTACTAGGTACCTAGAAATGGGAGGCAAATAAAATATAGGATCGTGGGAAAGCCACCCCTAAATCAAAGAGTCGAGCTACGTGAAACCAAGGAGTGGCTTTTGAGCCAAGTTATTCAAACTATTTTTAACATTTCATGCTGGGATAAATTTGAGAATGGAAGTAGCTTATACATTTGGACCCCTCTCAATCCAACTTCACTCTCTATTAGGCATCCCGAGTGGAGCTTCCCCACTTGGTGGATTCTTCTGGGACTCTTGAGGGTGAGGAAATGAAGTAGGGATACCAAGTCATGCTCAGGGAACAAATAATGCCACCAAGATTGGCCTCGTGGAAAGGTATTTGGGAAGGGGATTGTATTCCAAAAATAATAATATTTTGCTAGACAATGGCATATGGAAGACTACTTATAGTTGAGAACCTGAAACAACGAGGCATTCAAGGACCCTCGAGATGCTCATTGTGATGCTTGGAAGAAGAGAACTCAAGGTGTCTCTTCCTGGAATGTCGATTCACCAAACAAGTATGAAATGTATCCTTTGAGGATTTGGGAAGGAAAATAGACCCCCCTGCAAACTAGAGAGAACTACTTCAAACATAACACAAGAAGTATACAAGATCTTTCGAAGACAAACAATTATTGAAAAGGGTATGGGTAGCCATGCCCAAATTTCTATGTTGGAAAAATTATCTAAGAAGAAACAAAAATATGTTTAAGCAGGAAAAAACAACTCCAAGAGAAATAACAACGCAAGCCCAAGGTTTATCAATAGAAAAAAAATCAAGTTGAAGGGTATAAAAGGCAACCCTATGACACGGGTCTTCACTTAGTGAATCTGTGTCATAACACCTTCATTCGTGGGATGTTAAAGAATACCCCTAATTTCATTGGATATTGATAAATAACTCCCAAAATCCTTTAGTTGTGTAAGTTTTAAACCTACGAAGTAAAGCAATGAATACAAATTCTTAAGAAAAATAGAAATTAATCAATGGCTCATACACATAGTACATGGAGATTTACGTTGGAAACCCTTAACTAAGATAAAACCAACCTTCCTTGGTGTCGCACCTCTCAACTCTTCATTGCATTAATTTCACCATTCACAATACAATACATACAATATTTTAGGTTTTTCGTAGCTATCAAAACCCTAATCCCTTAATCCAAGATTAATTTAGAAAACCACTAAAAATAGAGAAAAAAATGCTAAAATAGAAAAAAACACCTAAAAACAATTTTCAAGGCATTGCCCCAGAGACGAATGCTTTGAGTAGCCAGTGGGGGAAATCATGCCCCCCCCCCCCTCAGGAAGCGTCTGACACACACGTACACCACTATTAGGGAGTTATCGTTAGATGCAGTCGTCAAATCTGACACACCCCACCACACACATGCAAATAATATAACACCTACCCAACATTCTCCCGCTTGTTGTTTTCTTTTCATACTTAGGGTCACACGATTACATAGTTAACAATCCAGGGCAGTAATGCCCATTGTTTCTCTGTGCTAGGAGAACTTCTCAGTGATCATAAAAATTTTCAATGAATCTGCGACATTCTTCAAAGTGTCAACCTTCTCCAACAACAACTTCTTGTCTTCAACCATGTCTCTCGTAAAGTGATACTGGACATCAATATGATTTGGGTTCTTAGCCAGAATATTGCACTCTGATTGTCACAATATAATATTACTGCTTGTTGTACCAACCCAATACCTGAACACAATCTTAGTAACCATACTGCTTCCTTTCATGCATGAGTACTTGCCATGTATTCAAATTTTATAGTTGAGAGTGCCACTATAGCCTATCTTTTTCTCATCCAACTAATTGATCCTCCAAACAGATTAAACACATACCCACTTATAGATCTTCTATGATCCATATCTCCAACCCAATATACATCAACAAACCCATGTATCTCCAACACTTTGTCCAATCTTGGTCTTCCTTGGTAGCACAATCCACAACTAGAAGTGCCACGCAAATACCTAAAAACCCTCTTTATTGTTTTTCAATGCTACTTCCTTGGTTTTGACATATACCTGCTCAAAACTCCCATTGTATATGTGCAATGTACGGTCTAGTATAGACCATTGCATACATCAAGCTTCCAAATGCATTAGCATATGGAACATGGGACATGTCCTCTTCCTCTTCCCGTGTCTTCGGACATTGATCTACAAATAGTTTTACACCTACAGGAATAGGAACCTTGACTAGTTTACATTCCTACATATTAAACCTATGTAATACCATCTCAACATATTTTCTCTGATTCAACCATAGTTTCTTGTTTGCACGATCTCTTTTAATCTCCATTCCTAGAATGAAGTTAGCAACACCAAGATCCTTCATGTCAAATTTGGAGGATAGTTGTGATTTCACCTTCTTGATAACATCAATGTTATTTCCTACCAACAACATGTCATCGACATACAACATTACATAAATGGAGTGATTACCAACATGCTTGGAATATGCACAATGATCAACCCTACTTCTCACAAATCCTAGTCCAAGGATGTATGTGTCAAACTTTTGGTACCACATCCTAGGTGATTACTTCAGACCATATAATGACTTCTTTAGCTTAAAAACCAACTATTTATTTCCCTTCATTGCAAATCCTTCTGGTTGCTTCATGTAAATTTCTTCTTCTAGATCCCCAAGTAGGAATGTTATCTTCACATCCATCTGTTCTACTTCAAAATCAAAAGCAACAACAACAGATAAAAGAAATCTAATAGAAGCTAACTTGGCAACATGAGAAAAAAATTCACCAAAGTTAATTCCCTCTACATGTGAATAACCTTATGCTACTAATCGAGCTTTGTATTTCTCCACTTTTCCTTCTGCATTCAATTTTTTCTTAAACACCCATTTGTTGCCAATGGACTTTCTTCCAGTTGAAGAATCAACTAGATCCCATGCCTCATTCTTATCCAAGGCATCCATCTCTTCAACCATGGCCTTCTTCCAAAGTTTACTATCCTCTGAATTTATTGCTTCCCTAACAGTTCTAGGATAATCATTAGTAATAGATAAAGCAAAATTAGCATGAATATCGGGTGGACTATACCTTTTTTATTTCCTTCTTTCCCTCATTGATCTCTTCAATACTGGAGTATGAGGTTCTTTTTCTTCCGATTCATCTTCTTTCGTTGATTTAGATTTTACATCATCCAACTCAAACTCTATTTTCTCAGGTTCTTCTTGCCTTGGTAGGAATTCCTATTTGGGAACATCTTTAACCTCTCTAAAAACAACATCCCAACTGTAAATGATCTTCTTAGTTTATGGGTTCCAAATATTATAACCTTTCATACCATCTTTATAACCAATAAAGATACACTTTTCAACTTTATTATCCAACTTACTCCTATTTTCCTTTGGAACATATACATAAGCATCACAACCAAACACTTTGAGATGTTCAAGAGAGGGTTTCTTACCAGTCCATACCTCATGCAGAGTTTTTTCCACCAACGTTGTTGAAGGTGATATATTTACCAGGTAAGATGCAGTACCCACTGCCTCTTCCCAAAATTCCTTTCCTAACCTGGCACCACTAAGCATGCTCCTTGATTTTTCCATCAATGCCATGTTCACCCTTTCTGCAACCCCATTCTATTGAGGCGTGTATGGAGTAGTCGTATTCCTTTCTATACCACACTTCTTAAAGAACTCTTAAAATTCATTCCCACCAAATTCTCCACTATTATTTTTCCTCGACACCTTTATTTTCTTCTCTGTATAATTTTCTACCAGAGCCTTAAACTCTTTAAATTTATCAAAGCCTCATATTTCTTCCTAAGAAAATAAATCCATGTGTTCCTTGAGAAATCATCTATGAATGAAACATAATGCACAGATTTACCTAGTGATGGAATAGGCATAGGTCCAAACACATCATTGTGTATCAACTCTAAGATCCCCTTTGATCTTGTGGCACCATATGGGAAGATTACTCGATTATGTTTACCATATATGCAATGTTCACAGAAATCAAAATCCAGGGTGCAATTAGACATACCTTCAACCACACCTTTACCATGTGGTGTTTGAAGGCCCTATTCTCCAATATGTCCTAGTATTTGATGCCACAACATGGTCTTCTTTTCACGACCAATATGGATCATATCTTCTTTAATTCTTTTCTCAGGGACAATAGAATTGTTACATCAATTAGTATAAGTTCTTCCCAATGACTTGTATAAAATTTCACACTGAACTCCCCTCATCAACACCATTGATCCTCATACCATCTTGCAAGTTCCCTTTCCCAATAAAGTATCCACACCTGCATCATCCAACTTACTTACATATATTAGGCTCTTGGCTAGATCGGGAATGTGCAGAACTCCAAAGAGAGTTCTAATCCTTCCATCTTTCAACAACAACTTAACCCTTCCACGTCCCATGATTTTGGTTGTTGAGTCATCTCTTAGGAAGAAATCACCACCATCATACTTTTCATATTCACTGAACCACTCCCTGTGAGGAGTCATATGAAATGATGCACCTGACTCAATCAACCATACGTCATGATCTACATATGTACATGTAGATTCTAGGTAAGCATCACCTCCTTCTTCTGTGGAGGTTTTCGCCTTTGTGGAAGAGGCATCATCATATCCCTTTGCTTTATCAACTTTCTTAGACCTGCAACGTTTATTATAATGCCCAATTTTACCACATTTCCATCATTTCCTAAAATATTTTCCAGGGGATTTAGATCTACCTTTAGATTTAGATCTCTCCCCACCCCCACCCCCAGATGACTTATTTGTATTCCTATCTTGGGGACGACCTCTTACAAATAAAGCATATGTGCTATGACTATCCATGGTTTTCACCTCATCTCTTCCGATAACAAGGATGGAACTACATCTCGATACTTCAATGCAAATTGTGTGGTACTACCAATTGCTACAACCATATTATCCCAGGAGTCTAGCAAAGAACATAACAAAGTAATACACTTATCTTCTTCTGCAAGAGTAATATTAATAGAGACAAGTTGACTTACAAGAGTATTGAAGGCATTTAGATGTTTTGTCATATAATCTCCATCTTCCATCCTAAGATGATACATCTTCTTTCAAAGAAACAACTTGTTTACCAGGGACTTTGACTGATACAAATTCCCCAACTTTTCCCATAGTTCCTTGGTTGTAGATTCTCCCGACACATTCAATAACATCGAATCTTCCAAGCAGAGCCTAATCGTACTCCTTTCTCTTCTATCCAACTTCTCCCAATCTTCTTTCGACATACCAGTAGATTGAGTACTAGTAGTTTATGTACCAATAGATTGTGTACCCGTAGATTGTGTACCAGGATCCACAGTGATCCATTGTTCTTTGTCTATAAGAAGGTCCTCCATCTTGAGCTTCCATAGCTCAAAATTTTGACCATTGAACTTCTCAATCTCAATTCTAGAATTGCTCTCCATTCTCTTTCAACACACGAATCACCATTGCAAATCTCCCACTAAACCCATGTTTATCATAGACCTAAGATAAACTTAATCTATCAAGACCGAGCCAAACTCTCAACAATAAAGGTGCCCCCCTAAAGCCAAAAATGTGCTTTGATACCACATGTAAGTTTTAAACACGTGAAGTAAAACAACGCATACAAATTCTTAAGCAAAACAAAAATTAATCAATGGCTCATACACATAGTGCATAGAGATTTATGCCGGAAACCATTAACTGGGAGAAAAAAAACCTTCCTTAGTGTCGCACCTCTCAACTCTTCATTATATTAATTTCACCATTCACAATACAATATACACAATATTTTAGGTACTCCACAACTA
>WSFP011473040.1:0-17418 GCA_009831015.1 Picea engelmannii
TTTTATGACCATATTGAAAGGTCTTCTTAAATCCCTGACCTGTTAACTTTTGTGATAGGTAATAAGCGACTTCAGGATTTTACTAAGGCAGTAGTCCTTTCAGGGAACTTACCCCGGCTCTGGAATGTAAGGGAACGATCCCGAAACGGTGTCCCTGTGGGGAAATCTATCCAAGGCAGCATGAGAGACAAATAAGGGAAACAAATCTACCGAGAACAGACTTGAAAACTGAATTTGTTCAAGTATAAACCAAATGTGGTCATTCCAACATAAGCATGCAACCACCATTTCCGATCAAAACACCATGCAGACATTTCTACACAGAAACCATTTATAAGTGTCCAACCATGAGCATACATTCCAAGATATTCAATGCAAGACACAAAATATAAACACTTATCAGAAAACACCAGGTGATGCAACTGCTAAGAGGGGTGCTCGTTTCCACCCAACTGTAGGCTCAGCGACTCCCAATGGATTTACCACTAGCCACCCCCGAACTAGACCACGATATTGTGAGACTGAGTCTCTGTTCATCAGAAGTCGAGAACGAAGGTTACTTTCCTTCTTCTCTGCTTATCAATCACTTTGTGTATTTTCTAGAGTCCTTATGATTTCTTCCCTCTTACGATCTCTGTCGCGAATGCCTCCTTCCACACCTCTTTCCTGCCTTTTCTTTTCTGGTGAGGTTGCGTGTGGCACGAACTTCGTCGTGCTGGTCAGGCCTGAGGCTTCCATGGATGGGTGGTTCACCCCCATCCCTCATTAACTCATGAGGAGCCTCTTCACCTACCAACCTAGCGAGTAATTCATTTCAAGGCCAACAAGCCACTCTTGATCTTTGGGCCAGTGAAGACCAAATACGATATTGGTTTCGGTGGAAGTTAACGCCACCATCCCAGGTGCCTTCCACCACCTTTCATTAGCCATCGTGGTCTCTTTTCAACACATCCCCCTCCTAGTAGTCCTGCAACATATATTCATAACATTATTTACATTTATCGACCTTTTATACTAAGGCCCATTCAAAATCACACATTCACATATTTGAGTCTGCCATAGTTCTTGGCTAGTATAGTTATTTTTACAGACTGGGGAAAATAGGGTGTTACATTCTCCCAATGGATCCTCTCTTGATCTTCAGATCCTTTGGTTCTATCTTCCCTGTAAGGATATAGATCTACAATGTTGAATATGGGTGATATAACCACATCTTCTGGCATCTCTAATCCATAATAATTCTTGCCAAACCTCCTCAAAATTTTACATGACCCTATCTTTTTCAACTTGAGTTTATTGTATGTTCCTCTTAGGGAATATTTATTTCCTCATATGTGCTAAAACTTGATCTCCAACTTCAAATTCAACCTTTCTCCTGTGTTGATAAACTCTGCGCTTATAATCACTACAACTCTTCTTCAATTTCTCCTTGATATGATTGTGAAGGTCCTGCATTTATGCAATGAAATATTTTGGTCTTGTGCTCTTGAATTCGCTCTGCTTCAGATCTCTCAATTCTGAAACTCCTCTCGATTTCATCCCATAAATGATTTGAAATGTACTCTTTCCAGCGCTCCTATTCACTTAGTCATTATATGAAAACTTGGTTTGTGCTAGAATCAGATCCCACTAGCTATGGTGTTCAGTGACCAAACTCCTCAACAAATCTCCTAGGCTTCTATTCACCACTTCGGTCTGTCCATCTGTCTGTGGATGATATGAAAAACTAAAATATATCTTTGTCCCCAACTTTTTCCATGATGTCCTCCAAAAATGACCAACAAATTTGGTGTCCTTGTCTGAAACTATGCTTCTGGGCAATCCATGGAGTCTCACAACCTCTCTGAAAAACAAATTTGCAACATGTGTTGCATCACTTGTCTTCTGACATGGAATAAAGTGTGTCATCTTCAAAAAAAATTCCACCACCACAAATATGGAATCATTTCCTCTTTGTGTCCTTGGCAATCCAAACACAAAATCCATGCTTATTGCATCCCAAGGCCTCTCTGGAATAGGCAATGACTGATACAACCCAGTGTTCTACTTCTTCTCCTTGGCATACTGGAAAATATTGCAATTGTTCACAAATTTCTTCACCTCTTCTCTCATACATGTCCAATAATATGAACTGGCTAATTGGGCAAATGTTTTCTCATGGCCGAAGTGTCCAGCAAGACCTCCACTATGATTTTCCTTCTACAAGTTCTCCCTTGTCGAGAATATTGGTATGCACAACTAGTATCCTTTAAACAAAAAACCATCCTGAATCAGATATTCATCCCACTGGCTTCTGTCTCTGAGTACAGGATTCACACACGCTTCATATGCCTCTCCAAAATATGGATCACTGTGATACATTTCCTTAAGGTGATCAAACCCCAAGGTCTTGACCTGAAATTCCTGCAGAATCAAAATCCTCCTGCTCAATGCATCAACAACCTTGTTATCATTTCAAGAAATATGTTTAATGAAAAAAGTGAAATTTTTCATAAACTCTATCCATTTGGCATGTCTCTGGTTCGACTTTTCCTATTTGGTTATGAATTGAAAAGCATGATTGTTGCTATACAAAACAAACTCCTTGGGCACAAGATAATGTCTCAATTTCTTTGAGGCTTGGATTATGGCATAGAAATATTTGTCATATGTGGAGTGCTTCCTTTTAGCCTCATTCATCTTCTCACTGAAATACGCAATAGGTATGTTATCTTGACTCAAGATTGCTCCAATTGCAACTCCACTCGCGTCACATCTTACCTGAATTTTTTTTTCTAAAATCCGGTAAAACTAGAATCAGTTGTTGAATTATCTTCTCCTTCAATATGTTGAAGCTCTTCTCAGCCTCTTCTTTCCATTTGAAAGACTTGTGTATTTTCTTCATTGTATCCATTATTTGTGCACTAATTCCACTAAAGTTTCTAATGAACTTCCGATAAAAACTTGTCAATCCATGGAAGCTTCTCACCTCAAAGATATTCTTCAGTGACGACCATTCTCTGATCGCTTTCACCTTTTCAGGATCCATCTTCAACTCATTTGAAGAAATCACAAAACCCAAATATATGAGCTATGTCTTCATGAAAGAGGACTTCTTCAGATTAATCAACAACTTCTCTTGCTGCAACCTCCTCATCACCAATGTTAAATGTTTTAAGCGCTCCCCTTTAGTCTTGCTAAATACTAGTATATCATCTAGATATACAATGACGAACTTATCAATGAAATCCTTCAATACTTCATTCATTAGCTTCATAAAAGTACTCAGGGCATTTGTTAAGCTAAACAGCATAAAAATCCATTCATACAACCCTTCATTCATCTTGAATGTTGTTTTCCATTCATCACCTTCCCTCATTCCGATCTAGTGATATCCACTTTTCAAATATATCTTTGAAAAATAATTAGCTCCACTTATAAAATCCATCAAATCATCCATCCTTGGTAATAGAAATCTATATCTAATGGTGATATTGTTTATGGCCCTTGAGTTTGTGCACATTCTCCATCCCCCATCCTTCTTTGGAATTAATACAGTTGGTAATGCACATGGACTCAATATTTCCCTTACCAATCCTTTGTCTAACAGATCTTGAACCTATATTTTCACTTCCTCATTCTCTTGAGGTGTCAATCTATATGCCACTTTATTTGGAAGGCTTGCTCCTAGTGTCAATTCAATGTGATGATTGATGCTCCTGATAGGTGGTAATGAATTTGGAAACTCATCCACTGCAATGTCAACAAAATTCTCTAACAGCTCCTGAACTTCCTCAGGAAAATATTCTAGTGAAGTATTGGTAAGTATAACTCTTGGATTCCTTACTACAACAAAATGCATCTCTTGTTCCTTATTTACTTCCTTCGGGAGTTCCTTCCCACTCATGAGAAGTATGCTTGTGTTGGCTTCACCCTTCACCTTCTTCTCTTCGATCGACAACAACATGTGTGTCCTCCCATTCTTCTCTAAGGTGTAAGTATTTCTCCTTCCATCATGAATAACATTCATGTCATACTGCCAATGTCTTCCCAATAAAACATGAAAGACATCCATAGGAATCACATCACATAGAATCTCATCTCTATATCCTCCTATTTTAAATTCAACTAGGCATTATCGAGTGATTGTTACCTGATGACCTTTCTACAACCATGAGACTTTATACGACGTCGGATGTGTATTCATCTCCAACTCTAGATTCTCCACCATCTCTGTGGATACTAAGTTGTCAGTGCTCCCACTGTCAATTATTACCTTGCAAAATTTGTTCTTTGTTTTGCAAGCTGTCCTGAACAAATTGTTTTGTTGCACTGGATTTTCAGTCTTTGGCTCTTTCTTTAGAAGAACCTTCTTCATCATCAAGGATCTTCCTTCCTCTACACCTTCTGTCTCAACATCCCGCTTCTATGCTTCTGAGATGTGAGCCCCTCCTCCTTTATTTCTCTCAGGGAAATCCCAAGACATATGTCATGTTTTCCCACAGGAATAACACCTTACTTCTCGTCCTCTGCCTCTTCCTCTTCCTCTGGGAAAATAACTTCTACCACCACTTTGCCTTCCTCGATAACTTACTCCTCTCTCAAAGTGACTATGCGGTTTCTCCGTCTCATCCTTGGGATTTTGTTCTTTCTCTTGGGAAACTCCTTTGCCTCTGTTCAAGTTTCGACCTCTGTTTTGTTGACTTTGCTTCCTGGTCAACTTCTCCTCTGCCTTCAATTCCATTTGATAAGTGTCCTCTATTGTCTTGACTGTCACCATGTTGATCTCTTCCTGAATGTCATATCTCAGCCCATTAATATATCTGGCAACTTTCTCTTCGTCCCTCTTTCTCTATCCAACTCTAATGTTCAATTTGTAGAACTCCTCTGTGTACTCCTTCACAGTCAATCCTCTCTGTCTTAGGTTTTTCATCCTCCTGAACAGACTTATCTAGTAATCTTTGAGTATGAATTTCACCTTTAAATTGTCTACCATTCGATCCCAACTTTTTATCTTTTTCTTACCCTTGCTCCTCCTTTCGGCCTGCAGTTCATCCCACCATAGTATTGCATGTCCTTTGAACCTAGTGACAACATGCTTTACCTTTTTCTGGTCTTCGACCTCCTCATAGTCGAAATACTTGTCCATTGCTCATATCCAATCAAGCAATTCTTCTGTGTCTAAACTTCCTTCATACATAGGGATGTCAATCTTCGCTCTGGCACCCAATTTGATAATCTCTCTTAACAAGCGTTCTTCTGCGACATCCTCAGCTACAACTTCTTCAAATTCTACTTCTTCCATTTATGACTCGTTGACGTCTCCAGCATCTGGCACTCTCCTTTGTGTTGTCTCCATGGCATACAACCTTGCACGTATTTCTCTCATATCCGTTTCCATAGCTCTGTTGGCTATAGGTGGGTCAGCATGTCTTCTAGGCAGCATTGTGTTGACGCTTCTGATATCTCTCCTCCTGATATCAGTTTTACTCCTTCCTTTATAGAATTCAATTATGTACTCACTCTGATACCACTCTTGGCACAACCCCCCCTTTCTTCCAAATGGATAGGTGACCTCCCGGTCTTGGATTGTTTGAAAATATCGAGTCGAAGTGACTCCTTGGTTCCCTACCGGCACCCGAAATAACTCTACCCACACACACAGGTCTCCTCTGCAAGTGACCACGGCTATGACCGTAGGTCTATCTCTTCGCAGTTCGCACTTTGGGGATCTCCCATATCCTCTCCTTAGCTTCTCTTGAAACACTCTCCTCCAAGGTTCCGTACACCCGCCACACGTCTCCTCATATTTGTTGGCCCACAAGGGTTTGGATTTCACAACTTCACAAAAATCTAACACTTCCGTCTGCAACCTCCAAACCTTTGATTCCAAAAATTCCTGATCCATCACCATGTACTCCTCTGTGATCAACTATTAAGATTGAATCACGACTTCGGACTTTGCGACCCTGCTTGCGTCAAGTTCCAAACTTGTCAACTCTGAAGTACCGAAGCGCTCTACGGCTATCCTCCTCGTAGCCTTACCAAATATGACGGTCTGGAATCACTTGTCTCCCTTTGGAACAAATATTGTCCACTGTCCTAGATGATAACTTCAAAAACTTCTCTCCCTTGAATAAATTTCATCATTCTTCCTCCTAAGATTAACTTCCTCAGCTTCCCTTGAACAATCTCTTCGACACTTAGTTGAATTCCTGGTCTACGCACACCTTGCGATAGACTTTCATCCACAACTTATCTTCTCCTTGTGGATGGATTCCTACTCCTTGCGACTATCCTCCAGCCACCTTTTGGTTTGCGTGACTGAAATCACATTGTCGCTCCTGATATTTCGAGTCTAAACTCGATCACACGCTCCTTTTGGATTTCAATGCACTCCTTGCAAATGTGAGGTTTCATTATCTCTTCTGAGCTTTCGAGTCGAAACAGGCTCAGCCATGCACTCCTTGCGAACACTAGGCACACCTTGCACTCACTCACTGAAGATAAATGACTGAAACTTGTATACCCCTCACGATGAATCATGCATTCAACAAAGTAAATGAAGTCATGGATTCAAGAACAAAAATATCAGAGAATTGAAAAATAACAGAAACTCTACCATTCATTCAGATAGACACATAACCAACACACATTTGGAAAAATATATCTATGTTATATTCATCCAACTAAAACTCACATACATACATACATTGTTCTTCACTATTCCTTAACCTATACAAGGTAGATTCAACTACTACCCGATTCTCCTCTATCCTCAACAACAACAAACATCCACAACCAACAACCTCTACTGGGCAATATTACAAAGCTTTACACAAGGAGGTGCTCTTTGAGCATTCCCTCCAACCACTCTATGATATATTAAATGAAATTGAATGCTATCAACTACTTAATGCCTATTACCATAAATATTGTGTCAGACAGATAAGAGCGCAAGCTCCAAATCTGTACTGCGATCCAATTCATAAAACAAATACATTCCCCCATCAATCTTTCGTTATGGCTCAACCTCCAAACATTAAATACATTTATAACTCAAAAATTTTTGTCAGATACTACATTGATCTTTTGAAATTCAAAAAGTTTCAAAATATGCGCTAGTGCGCCCAACTGTCATCCATGCTCGGACCTTGATGGCGATGCTCCTGCATCAAAAAGACAAAAATCATGTTTCCTCTATATTATCGAAAGGAAATATTTGGTTTCCCATTTCCAATGGTTTGTGATCTAAGCAATGTTTTCTAGTTGTTGACCTATTAACTCTTCTTCTTTTTATGCCTTTTCATTTTGTGGAAGAGAAACAACATTTCCTATCACTAATATCAAGAAGTTTGGGATTGATAACAGCTTTTTTTTCACGATATCTTGTGTGTATAGAGCAATTGCATTCGCCAAGATCAAAATCCAATATGAAATCCAAAGATTCTTTGATTATATTCTCCATATAAGCCAATTGACTGCATGCACCAAGCCTGAGTTAGGGTTATCTAACATTGTTTTATATTTCAACAAACTATTCGACCCATTCTTAGTACAATAAGAATACATGTAAAAATATTCATATATAGAAAATTCAAATGGTATTTACAAATTTTAACCAAATAAAATTTCGATTATAGAGAGAATAATGAGTTTAACAATGTACTAAAAGTAGAAAATTTGCCTATAGTATTATGTCACATAATTACAACTCTTCAAAAAAAATGTTTGTATATAAGGTTTCTTTCGCGCGATTGTTTTTCAAAAAATGGATTAAAAAAAAAAACTATACTAGAAATGTTGAAAGTATAAAATACTTGTCAATGGTAATTTGTTTCCCAAAAACGTTGAGTAATCAACCTTATCTAGCCATAAATTATATTTACTGAGTCCAAATTGATGAGTCACATTTATCATCGATTAATGAAATTTGTGTGGTAACATCGGATATGCAACACTTGTTGCGGGGAAAAGACAAAAAAAGAACAAATTTCTTGAATTTTCACTGATTTTTTACATTGATTTTTTTTTCATCAAATATTTGTTCAAATGTTAGATTTTGACCCAAAATGTAGCAGTGAGGTGGTTTCCTTAGTTCCATCATTGCTATGTTTTTTGTTGAAGTAGCCACTGTTTGCAAAATTGAGATGCCTCTACTCCAAAGACCACTCCCAATATGGAATATCTATGGTTTTTCCAAGACCACAAGTACTTGGTGTCAAGATGCCTCACAATGCACTCTTTTTGGCTTCTAGACATTGTGGACTTATGCACCCTTTGCTTCTTTTGGGATTCCAACACTTACAACATAATAGTGGTGAGTGAAGATGAAGAAACATTTAAGGGTTAGATAACGGTTGAAAGTAGTTATCATAAAAGATACTTATTGTTAAGCCAACAATGCACCCTCTTGATGAGTACAATTAGCATATGCATGTTAAATCTACACTTCACCAATGTGAACTAAGTCAATGGCATGCCTTCTTCAATGAACACAAAACAAGAAAATCAACAAAAGGCATGTTCTATCAAGTGGTTTGATTAGCGTATCTTCATTTAAAAGTGCCAATCTTGGTTTGTAGACACATGCCACTTAGCATATGTGTTGGAAAATGGGAAGCTAATCTCTATCAAGAATTTCCACTAATCTATGATAATTGATAGAGTTAACCCTCAATTATCTTAGTGTCACCCAACTCACAAGAATTCTAACAAGGTATTTTTTGAATGGAGTGGGCACAACTTCTAAGACACACCCACCACCCATTGAATTTAGTATAATGGTGTCAAAGCATGTTTTTTTACTCCATGCATGATTATATAATTAGTGTAGTCTATCTTGTAAAAATTGAGCTCAAACACCATTTTGTATAAATATTCAATCATTCCTCTATAGATTATTGACTGAAAGTTAAAAGTACATTGACTACATAATCCATTGCTAATTTATTGTCTGAATTTCTCGTTGAAAAATTTATACCATGTGCTTGAATATTTCCATCTATTATGCTTTTAACATATGAGTTGATGCTTTGTTATTCTAGTGAATGTATTCCAACACATATAGTTTCCCTTTTTGTTAATTTATATTAATGGTAAGCATATTATACATCTTAAGGCACTGTTAGGGAAACAAATTATACATTAAAAAAATCACTTCAATATGACAATCATACAAAAAAAATATACAAATTGAATTTATCATCTCTAGTACCACTTATTCCTCTATATTTGACCATAAGCATTCCAATTATCTTTGGTATTTTGATATTGTTGATCCATGTGCATATTGGTGGCCACCCACCTATTCTGACTGGCTCCTCTTAACAATTTTTAGTTCAACATGTTCTTCTGTACTTCTTTGTAATTGTGGTTTCTACACTTCTGGGGCTTTCTGAAGCCCTACATGTTAGGATATTTAGACACTTAGGAGTTAGTTAATATCTACTTAGTCAAATGTGTCATTAGGTAAAAGTGTGTTTCGTAGTGTGATTCTTTAGTATGCATTAGTATGCATTTGTAGTTAGGAAATGCAACGATCACGATATGTTCCCAACATAGAGTGATCCGACAGTTCATACTCGCTTCAATATTAATGGCCATTGATCTGTGGCTTATCACCCGATTGGTCCATGATCTTTATTTAAAGAGCATGGAAGGTCATTTTTCGATGATCGATTGTGAGAAAATCTCTTGTAAAATCTCTCTGTAATTTTTTTCTTTTGCATTAATAAACTTCTCCAAGTGGTCACGTTAGTTGGGGTCATGGATGTTTCCTCGTAGGGGTTTTACCACGTGAAAACATCAGTGTGTTAATCTTTGATCTGGTTATGTGAGTGGTTATTGAAGCTGTTCATCCTCTGTTGGAATACCTATGTTTTCGAACACTACACATCTTCCAGGTGGAGACCGATGGCCTCCCACCTAATCCAACTGGCCTATTTTGGATGCTTTCATGTCAACACATCGTTTTGTACTTCCAGGGTTGTTTTAGGCGTGTGATAGCCCATTGGAAAGGTCTTTTCAAGAACTACACATTACGCCATCAAAATCTGACTTCGACTACAATTTAACTATGGCAAGCCAAAGAAACATTGTTTAGGGCCCCAAAATGGCCCTAGAAGTACAAAAATATGTACTGACATGAAAACATTCAAAACAAGTTAGTTGGATTAGGTAGGAGGCCACGAGTATCCACCTGGAAGATGTGTGGTGCTTTAGACATCCCCAGAAGTGTAGAATCCACAATTACAAAGACGTACAGAAGAACATGTTGAACTAAAAATTGTCAAGAGAAGCCAGTTGGAATAGGTGGGTGGCCACCAATATCCACCTCGATCAGTCCTCCCCCCTTAGGTAGAAATGGTCTCCATTTCATTGAGTTCCCCCATCATATTAGCAAACTTCTGTTGAATTTGGCCCCGGGTGAGCCACTTGCCTTGGTGTAGGAGTTTCCCTGCCTTGTCAACCCGATAAAGCTGAATCCTATGTTGGCAAGTTCCCTTGACCTGTGTGTCCGCTATATGATCAGTGGATGCTTGTTCCATGCAGTCAAGGTTGAGATATTTTGGTGTTAGTTGTTCTTTGATCTCTGAGGTGTCCAATTATGGTGGAAAATATGGCCGAAGGAGGTCCACATTGAACATTGGGTGCAATCCAAGGAAGGGTGGAGTGTTGAGCTCAAAAACATTGCTACCCACAACCTTGGTGATAGTGTAAGTCCCATAGAGAAGTGGGCGGAGCTTCCGATGGGGCCATGTAAGACACTCTTTCTGCAAATGTATCCAGACCTTGTCTCCCACCTAAAAATGGTGCGATACCTTGTGTTGATCATGCTATTTCTTGTACTTAGCATTGGATTTCTACAAAATATCATGTACCTATTGGCGGATGTGTTGAATCTTCTCAATGAAGCTGGTGGATTTGTCGGTCTTACACTGAACATGGGAATAGTTTTTTTTTGTGGTTGCAAGAGGTAGTGCAACATCAATGGCACCCAAGATTTGGAATCCCAGCCCCACCTGAAATGGGCTATGGTCAGTGGAGCTATGGAGAGCCTTGTTGTAACTATGTTGAACATAGGGGAGACTCTCATCCCATGTATGTGGATGCTTAGAGTTGTACATGCACAGGATGTGCACAATCATTTGATTGACGACCTTTGTTTGGCTGTCGGTTTTGGGGTGGAAAACAGTGGATTTAGTGAGCTTGGTTTCCAACAATGACCAGAGACTTGACCAAAATGTGTTGAGGAACCTATTGTCCCGGTCGAAAATGATGGTTTGTGGTATCCCAAAATGGACCCACACTCGTTTAAAGAATAGCTTGGCAGTATATGTCGATGTGATGTTCTTCTTGCAAGCTGTGAGGATGGTCATATTCAAAAAATGATCAACTACCACAAATACACAATAATTTTCTTGCTTGGTGGACGGAAGGCCAGACATGTAATCCATCGAGATGGATTATGAAGGCTTCTTGAGAGTAGAAAGAGGGGTGTATAAGCCTTGATTCTTGATGGTTGGCTTTGCAATGGCACGGGCAGTGCAATATATGATATACTCGCTAACGTCCTATCGAAGTTTTGGACAAAAAAAATGTTTCTATAGAATGACCACAGTTTTCTGCATGCCAAAATGCCCTGCCATCCGACTGTAGTGGGCTTCCAAAATCATCTTTGCATGCTCGCTTGTAGGAAGACTGAGATGGTCTAGATGGAGTAACAGTCTCTCCTGAATGTGAAAATTAGTGACATTCACGCCTGTACCCAAGAGTTGATAGGTGGTGGCAAAGTCTGGATCTTGCTGATAAAGTTGGGGCCACTCAGATGCCTCATATCCATAGGAATGGAGCACATTGATGAGTGCAGCCACGAGAAGTCGATTGAGGTAGTTAGTGACATGATTTGTGCTCATTGTCTTATACTTGATGTTGAGATGAAACTGCTACAGGTAGGTGGACCACTTCTGATGGTGTTCGTTCTATAGCTTCCCTTGTATCTGTATGAACTGCAGAGGCTTTTGATCAGTGTGGATGATTGTCTCCTTTCCCAAAATGTAATGTTTCCATTGACGACAGACTTGTACAATGGAATACATTTCCTTGTCATAGGTGGGGTATTTTTGTACAGTATCTAAGCGTGTCTCACTATGGTATGCCATCGGATGATCGTGTTGAGTGAGAACTGCGCCTACAACATAGTTAGATGCATCAATCTCAATCTTGAATGGTTTTTTCATATCAGGCAAGGAGAGTATTGGAGCTAAGCATAAGTGATGCTTCAGATCATCAAATGCTCATTTTTGTTCCTTCCCCCACATGAAATTTTCCCTACCACCACCCTTGGTCACTTGGCTAAAGGCCCATGCAATATGGGACAATCCCAACATGAACCGTTGGTAGAAGTTGGACAGTCCCAAGAAGATTCAAAGCTCGGTTAGTGTGGTCAGGGCTGGCCAGTCATGGATGACTTGGATCTTAGTTGGATCAACATGTGCCCCATGCTCATCAACAATGTAGCCCAAGTATTGGACCTTGTTCATGCCAAAGGATCATTTTTTCAAGTTTTCATATAGCTTGTGTTGTCATAGAGTACTCAAACCCTATTGAATATGTCGCATGTGCTTATCCCAAGTTTTGTTGAAGATGAGGATGTCATCCAAATATACCACCACAAAAGAGTTGGTGAAGGGTCTCAATACATCATCCATCAACCTCATGAAAGCGATCGGTGCATTTGTTAAGTCAAGGGCATGATCAACCATTCAAAGAGACCTTCTTTAAATTTGAAAGTTGTCTTCCATACATCAGTTGGTTCGATGGGAACTTGGTGGTAGCCAGAATTTAGGTCAATCTTGTTGAAGAACTTTTCCCCCTTGAGTTGGTCAAGAAGGTCATCAATTCTGGGAATTGGGTATTGGTTTGTGACTGTGATTTTGTTTAATTCTCTGTAATCAACGCAAAGTTGTCAGGTCCCGTCCTTCTTCTGCACTAGTACAATCGAGCTTTCACAAGGGGAGGATTTGGGTTTGATGTGCCCCTTTTGAATAATCTATTGGATCTAACGCTTGATTTTTTCATTTTCCATTAGCGAGTTCCAATAGACTGGTTCATTGGGAAGAGGTGCACCGAGGGTTAGATCAATTGGATGCTTGACTTGGTAGTGCGTCGGTACCTCGGTGGGTGAGGAGAAGATGTCTATGTACTCTTCCACGATTCTGTCCACTTGATTCTACTGAAAAGAGATGCTCTGTGTAGAGGCCATGGATGTGGAGGTGACCTTCTGCTTACTGTGAGCATGGATCACAAAATGGATGAACTTATCAGTATGTGAAATGACCTTATTTCATTGCTTAGCAGAGATTAAAGAAATAGCAGTAGGCGATGCTACGTCTAGTATCATGTACAATTATCTACCCAAAGTAATAATAATACTATGAGGTCTAGACTCATACACAATATGATGCTTCCACAAATATGGTTGTCCTAAAAGAACATCACAAACTTAGGGGAGAAATATCACACAATACCGTGTCTTTGAAAGGCTTGATGTCGTTGGGAAGACGACACTTTTGGATGACACATAGATATCTTCCTTGGAAAAGCCAGTCGATGGTGTAGGGTTGCGGGTGTAGTGCGTCGACAGATCCAACTGCTTGATGACATTTTTTGAGATCAAGTTCTTCTAACTGCCTCTATCGACAATGAAATGAAGTGAATCACCATTTACCCACATTTTTTAGTGAAAGAGGCATTCCCCTTCCTCTGGTTCTTCTGGTTTTCTTGGCTGGAATTTGGTGGTAGCGACAATGGCAATGGGTTCAGCATTGATAATCTGCTTCCCTCCTTCTGGATTTAATTCAGATTCGGAATCGACCTCTGATTCAGAAGCCTTCAGCTCGGCCACGAGTGACAACTTGTTGAAACATTCTTTGGTGTTGTGCCAAGGGATTTTATGGTATTCACACCATTTTCTCGTGTACTTCTTCATCTTCTCATTACCCTTCTTGTGTTGCAGCTTGGACTGGTTGTCCTGAGAGTGGCCATCTTTGCTATGTCCTTTATTTTGTGGGTTGGGGCTACCTTTGATGATGTAGGCATGCCACTTGCGGGCACGTCCGCTCTCACAGGATCTTCTTCCTTCTCGCCTGAAGAACTCCAAGTTCCTTCTACTTCCCTATCGGGAAATCTACACCCACAGAAATCTTTCCCCAAGGTCTCCCCTTTACTACCGGGAGATCAGCTAAATCTCATTGTCTCGCTAGTTCGTGACTCAAAGCTTCCTCCTCTTCCTTTATAATATTTCGATACCCGATCTGGCGATACGGGTATAGGCCCTTTCCTTGTTAGTGCCCTTACCACATGCAACCGTGGGCTAGGCTTAAATGTTAGCGCCTCTCGCAACTCGCACCTTCGTGAGTTTGCAAGTTGAACTCTCGTACCTTCCCGTTGCGATCCTCCGAGACGCGATAAGTCAACGCTGAGTTGACTCCTTCCTCGACGTATTTCTCTACTCGCAACCTCACAACCTCGCCACCTCGCAGGTCGAACCATCGAGCTTTCACCCTTCTATTCCGTGAATCCCCGAGATGCGAGAATTCGACGGAATGTTGACTCTCTCTCCAGGCAACGTGTGTCTACCTATCAACTATGCAGGTCCCACCTTATTTTTTGCCATGCGTCCACACGAACCTTGCTCTCGGCACTTCGCGACTCACGAATCCTAACACCAATACTTCTGGACTTCTCACGGCGAGATCCCGAGGGTTTCGTGCAACCTGTATTCCACTTGCACTCCGCTATGGTCCACACTGCCTCCAGCTGTCAGGATATCTCCTCTCGCAATCTTGCGATCCCCATAGCCAAACTCTCGAGTCTTTTCTTGCGAGGCTCCGATACATGATCCCACGCACGGATCCAACGGTCCTCCTGTGTTCTGGATCTAACGGTTATCCTCCTTCTCGCTCCTCGCGTCTTCGCGACTTTGGATACCCAATGTTTGGGTTCTCACCCTGCGAACTTCCGAGTTCTCGAGATCCTTAGATCTCTGCCACCTGTCCTTCTCAGATGGACGGCTCCTAGCCTCTCGCCACTTCGCTGCTTCGTGACTTGGAGTACCCAATACTTGGTCTTTCACTCTGCGAACTCCCGAGTTCACGAGATCTCTTGATCTCTGCCACCTGTCCTCCTCATATGGACGGCTCCTAGCCTCCTCGCCACTTCGTTGCTCTTTCTACACAACTTTTGGGGCTTCAACTCACGAGTCCCCGATACACGATACCACATGTAGATATGACGACTCCTATGACTCTGAATCGATGGCTCTGCCTCTCCTGAGCTTCAACCTCTTTGGAATCTTCTTGTCGTAACCTCCTTGCACCTCTACAAGATCTAACGATCCTCGGAACTTCGCAAAATCTCCTCAGAGGATTTCGACCGTCCGTTCTTCCTTCTATAATCCACGAAATGAAAAGAGCGTCTCTCCATGAGATTCCTTCGTCGCTTCACCAACCTGCGACGTTTCTCCCGACTTCAAGTCGCACTTATCTACGCTGATCCTCAACGACTCAGAGGCCTACCCTTCCTGAGCTTTTCTAAATTACTTCAACCTCAATGAGATTCTTTGCACGCACTCCTTGCGGCAGACCTGTGAACACTTCAACTATTCGAGCTTCCTTTGAATCTGCGTATGCCGTAGCAGTAGTCCTCCAAAGCTTCTACTCAGTTTCACGACTGAGACTTTCTCCCTTAGCCTGTGCACTCCTTGCATGGCTCTATGCCTAACTTCACCTTCGCGATGAATGAGAACAACAACTATCTCTCTGAGCCTTCTGTCAACGCACTCCTTGCTGACGACTTCTACTGCACTCCTTGCAGGAATCCTTGCTCAAGTAGAGAAACGATTGAAACTCATTCACTCCCTCTCAGATTTCAATCTTGACACATGAAATCATACACATAGCATGATAACAAATGCACAACAGGAAATAATTCTCATAAGTAGAGCATTCAACACACATACACAGAGAATAACACAACAGCCATGAATCTGAATCAACTTCTTCTATTAATTCAAGATCTGTACATGGGTGTTTCCTACAACTCTCTGCTATTCTCCTATGCTCTAGATTCTTCTTACCCTATTAATTGTTACAATGATACAAATGAGGGTGTCTATATCCGGTTTCCCTCCTGCGCTCTAAAACTGTCTAATCTAAGAATTCAATTCTATCTACCTGCAACTACTACTATAAATGCCTCTGTCTATCTCAGACGAGAGCGTATGGATCGAGGTCTGATTACATTTTTATCAAGGCACCTAAATTAAATGATCTCATTTATATTGAGCGCATCAACTTCAAGGGGAAAATTTAAAAATTCAAAAACTTGCGTTGGACGTCTTCGAGCTGTCTTCTGCTTCCACGTTGGCTTTGCTTGTCGTGAGGGATGCTCCTGCATCATACTCCCTCACTTGAAAATTTGCATGGGCTCCTATCCATGAGCTCTTGCACGGTTTGTCCATGCTTCCAAATCTCTACTTCAGTCTCCCAGCTGGCATCTTCAACTGGATGGCCCTTCCACTTGACCAAATATTCAAAATATTCTTTCCTTCTGGTTTTCTTACCCACTCGTTTATTCAGTATCTGTTCCATCTGTGGCTTCTCTGCAACTGGCATCTGCTTCTGCCATTGGACCTCTAGTTGATCATCACTTTCTGCTCCTGCTTCATCAGCTTTATATGGATATAAATCTGAAACATTAAATATCGAAGATATTCTGATCCCATCTGGTAACTCAATTTCATAAGCATTCTGTCCCATTTTCTTCAAGACCTTGCATGGCCCAATTTTCTTCATCTTCAGCTTGTTGTATGTTCCTCTCGGGAACCTCTCCTTCCTCAAATGTGCCAGAACTAGATCACCAACTCTAAACTGAAGTTGTCTTTTATGTTGATCTGCTCTGTGCTTGTACTCCTGGCTTGATTTCAACAGTCGTTCCTTCACCTGGCCGTGAAGTTCCTTCATCGCTTCAGCGAATTCTCCTGCACTAGCACTGCTAGTCGCAGTCTGTTCTATATTCCTTAATTCAGAAACTCCTCTCAGTTGAATTCCATATACAATCTGAAATGGACTTTTTCCTGTGCTCCTGTTCATTGAATCATTGTATGCGAACTCTGCCTGCGGTAATATGCTATCCCAGCTGCCATGGTGCTCTGTCACCAAGCTCCTCAACAAGTCTCCCAGACTTCTGTTGACCACTTCTGTTTGTCCATCCGTCTGAGGATGATAAGCAGAACTAAACATCAAATTAGTTCCTAGCTTCTTCCACAATGTCCTCCAAAAATGGCCTATGAATTTTGTGTCTCTGTCCGAAACTATGCTTTTCGGCAATCCATGAAGTCGAACAATCTCCTTGAAAAATAAATTTGCAATGTGA
>WSFP011473041.1:0-17418 GCA_009831015.1 Picea engelmannii
AACTGGACTTAGACACTCCCTACCTCAGACTCTAATGTTTGGTTTTGAGTGGCCTTGAAGAGTTTCCTCTCCAACCTAATTCAAGGCCCTAATCCTAAACTAGTTTGTGAACCCTACAAACATAAAAGTCTAGTAGATTTTAATATTAGCATTGCTTTTAAGGGTTTTTCTTACGTCAAGGGGTATGGAGGTGAAATTGATGGTGTGTAAAAAAGAAAGAAAAAATGAATGAAAAAAGCTGGAAACGAAAGACTTTTACTAAATGCAAAACTTCAACAACTTTTCACAAAGAAAGATTTCTTTTTCTTTTCAATTTTTCTAAGATTTTATGCAGTAAACATAAAGGAATTTCACTTGAATACGAGATACTTATGCTCTAAATGCACTGAAAAAACTTACGAAACAAAAGACTTCTCCCTAGCTAATGATGCAGAAACACACTCTTCAAACAAAGAAGAAAATGAAAAGAGATTGTTTTTATTTTATTTTATTTAAGTGCTAGTAAAGAAACAAAGGGAAAATACCGACAAGCAAAAAACCAAGAAAGACAAATTCTAGATTAAATCATAGATCGCAAAGAATCAGAGTAAAGACACATAATGGTAATAAAGAAGACAAAGACTCTTACGGTTGTCTAAAAACCATAATTTATTTATTTATTTTTTTATATTTTTTGTCAACTACCAACTGAGAAAAAGCAAGCTAAGGGTAAGATGACCTAACCTACTGACTATTCAACCCTAGAATCAAACACCTGAGAGGAATACTTCTCATCAAAGGAGGGGATGACTGCCCCACCCTGAACAAAAAGTATCATGTCAAGCACGCTACTGTCACTAAAACAACACGCGTGCAAATGCGTGTTGAATTGAAACAGGAAGCATGTACAGGCAGGCTGACCTTGTACAGGCCACGTGTATGTCTAATTTCTAAGACAAAAATACAAAAAGGAAGTCCATACCAAGAAGAGGCCTCTGCTATTGATAACCAAGGTCCCTTGAAGGCTTGGGTGCTTTTTCTAACAGAAAATAAAAAATAATGCAAGGAATAATAAGGTGAAAAAAACAATCCGAGACAGGACTTTGAACCAACAAGACTCAGACAGGATTCCAGAAAACCCCCTCAGAATGTATAATTCTGACAAGGAAGAGGAGGAATGCCTCTAAAGTTCTTTGAACTCCTACATGCTACTACTATCTCTATAGCTAGCGTTCAAACGTAGGATGTAAGAGGATAGGGCGTGGGTACATGCGTGCAGGCCTTCTGCAGGCTGCGTGTACCTCTGTGTGTCCCGACAACTACCGTCAAGCAACAGTCAGGGAAAACTGGTATAAAGAACCAGGCTCCCTGCTAGCTCAGACCTTACAGAAAAAGACAAGCAAAGAAAAAAAAATATAATCTTTTAAACTACCCAAAAACTTTAAAGAAATCCAGAAACCCTAAACAGTATTCTCCCCATTATGGTCGCCAATTCTGTTGTTGGGAAAAATACCCTACGAACTAGCAAACTAGGGTCAGAATTGCATGCAGATTTTGACTGAAAATAAATTACTTTTTAACCTACAACCCAATATTAAAACCCCCCTTTCACAGTAAATGCATGAAGAGAACCACCAACCTTATCACCGACGTTCTATGTGGATCCTCCGTTGCACTTTGACCACTTTCTTTCACTTCTCCTTCCACATATAACCTGCAATCAAGACAAATAAAAACTATGCATGCATGCTACTTCTCTACTCAAGGGTTAGAAATCAAGCATAAATTAATCAAATCATAGACAATTCATACATTGGGATGGGAAAAGTATTCTTTTTATTACTGAAAATGAATCAAATTACAATCACAGTTGATACTGGCCACCACTCCTTGAACCTGATCCTAGGCTCCTCTTCTTCTGTCCTTCAACTACTTTGTGTTAAATCTCCTTTGGCATGAGGAAAGGCTAAAGGGTTGGGACAATGGATTACGTAAATGATCATAGTTTCTTTGCTATATTTTTTCCTCTTCCAAATGGTACCCCTACCCCTTCTTTTATAGGCTAGAAGGAGCTAGGGTTTTGGATGAACCCTCGACCATGCATGGCCGGGAGTTTCAGTTAACTGACCCATAGCTTTTTGTTCCATCGACAACTTTCCTTTTTTCGTGCTTTGTTAGGTACATGCAGGGTGTAGTGAGCCAACCAATGTGCACACACATGCAGTAATGGGTTAGGGCACATGGGCCTTGACACAAGAGGATTTCCAAAGAGTTGTTTAGCATATTTTTTTGCAATGAAGGGATATGAGTTGGCCTGATGCTAGGTAAGCATGTGTCGTGCATTTTAGGGTTATAACAATGAACAAAATTCTTCTCGCAATTGAGCGATAGTATTTGTAATTTCTTCATCATTTGCGATTGAATATGACTGGATGAAAGGGATGCAAGAATCATAGAGGAGATTTAATACAAATGACATGTCATCAAGATTAAATTTATAGAGGATATGATAGATTATTGTCGAAAAGTATTCTGAAGATGAATCACCATTGATTAATGAAGTCTGGAATTATTCACATAATTGATTGTAATTATAAATTTCGAAAGAATCTAGAAATTCATCTACAAATTGAAACCAATAAAAAATGTGACATGCTGGAAAGGACTCAAACCAATGTTTAATCTGACCTCTAAAAGTAAAAGCGAACAATCTGCATAAAACTCTTAAATCTTAAATGTCGTGTTTGATGCATTTGCACCAAAACTTGTTAAGGTGGTCTTTAGCAAATGTATTGCCTCCACCATCAAAGCTGAGTTTGGACAAGCGAGAGACTGTCTCATTGGGAACATCAGGTAATGAGAAGTGGAAAGCATGTTCCAACAAAGTGATTTGGGGAGCCATGGGGAAATTGAATACATTTAAAATAAATGCTCCTACAAGGCTAGCTTGTCAATCAACCCTCCTTTTAGCACCATTTGTTGACGGACGAAAATGACCGCTCATCAACTGGAAGAGTGAATCTGGTCTGGGGTTGTCTAATTAACCCAAGTCATTTGTATTGACTCACTCTGATGGGTTTAATGGTTATGTTGGCCAATCTAAAGTCCTAAATGAAAAAAATAAATAAATAAAAGAAACAAAATAACTCACTAATTACTAATAATTTTTATATATATGCACACATAAATATACAACTTATTTTAAATAATATTTACACACATAACTGTTTGTCTAATTCATATACATGTTATACAATTTATGAGTTTTAATCTGAACTCACTAAAATCAAATGTAAAAATGACTCTCTTTTGATGAAAGTAGATAAAGAAAGAAAAATGAACTATTGCTTTTTGGGTCGTTTTTATCTCTATTGCATCTGTAAAATCAAAATCAAGCTACTATTGAAACATGATATGTAAACAATGAAAACCAAACCATATGTAATAGTTTCTATATTAAACAAACAAATAAAAAGAACAGACTAACCTATTTATCACTTGAAGAGTATGCATCTGACATTTGTTTAATCATGAATCGTCCATTCAGTCCGTCCCAAGACAAATTTGCACTGTACTTTCATGTTGTTTGGAATAAATGCCAGACAATATATTGATCATTGTATTTAAATGACAAAACGATAGGACACAAAATAATAACTGTGATATATAAGACTACAAGTAATTACACATAAGATAAATTCGACAGTAATGACCCGCTTTTAATCACTCAACGAGATTAAGATAAACCCTATCATCCGAATTGAATGATCATTCACTATTTTCATATAACTGAAGCATAAAATTGTGGACTATATGAAAGAAATTATCTTAATGAAATAATAATCTATGAAGACGAAAGCTATCAATAGTCATCAAATTATCAATATAAACAAATCATGAACAACAACAATATTTACAAGTAGCTAAAGCAAAAATGTAAACATATATTATGTCCAAATTCGAGTATAAATTGTCCACAACTAGCCCCAGGCCAAGATGTCTTTGTTTACAAACTATAGGGTATTTAAAGAGTTTATGAAATCTGATCTTCCTATTACTTAGGATAGAATCAGATCCCATGATATCAGAATATTACAAACATAGAGGGCTTACAGCCACTCATAACTGACTTGTTTGCTATTTCAAAAATTAATAAAAGTTTTTTTTACAAAATAAACATAAAAGAAATACTAATCATTTAAATGAAAAGTCGGACATGTTTCTGCTTAGATGATCAGCATGTAGATCAACCATAT
The DNA here is from genome assembly GCA_009831015.1 of Picea engelmannii. NCBI lineage: Eukaryota > Viridiplantae > Streptophyta > Pinopsida > Pinales > Pinaceae > Picea > Picea engelmannii. Next base: position 4,236 of record WSFP011473041.1, read on the forward strand.
CATGAAAAAAACAAACAAGAATAAGCTAGAAGATTTCTCATAACTAAATTATGATTGTTTATTTAAAAGAGACCTTATTTTTAGAAAACGATAAGCTACATGTTTTTGTAGCTAGTTAAAATAGTAAAAAATAAATAAAAAATGAAAATGAAATCCTTTATTTTTTAATAACATAATCAAAACAAATAGTCTAATTACTATTCCAACAATTTGCCAAAAAAAAAAAACATCTAATAAATCTGAATTTATAATGGAAATTGGTTGAGTTTTTTAATGATCATGTTATCCAGCCTGCTTAATCATCTACTTTGATAGTGTTCATGGTATTTGACATCTGGATAAAGTCTTCAAAGGCTGATGGATAAGATCAAAAATTCCACCTTGGCAGACAGGTCATCTTTTGCCAAAAATTGACAAGAAGATTTATCATTTCTACCTTGTTGGCACCTTTAAAACTGGAACAAAGCGCTAAATCTGATGCTCTTAATTATAAATTTCATTCAGAAACCATCCTCGTGCAATTTAGAATGATAAAACTTGGATCTATGCAAAAATAATGCCTATGTTCCCTTCTTTGCGTTTTTGGTGGATAAATAGTCAAATTTCTAATCTGTAAACCACATAAAACTTTTCTTTCGGTGGCTAAGAGTTGCTCTGAAAACTCGCCTAAACCACTGAAAGTTCTTTTTTAAAAATGGCTTTCAGAATTGCAAAATGCATTTTCTCTCATCTTGTTGATCTTCAAAGCTGCTCCTTCAGGCCTTCTACTATATCCTCCTCTGCAATTTTTTTGAAAATATCTGTAGCAAAATAAAAAATGCTTGCCTCAACTGAAATGGAAATTATGATATTTTTAACTCTAAAGGACGAGCCGTATCTCTAGAACCATCCAATTTCTTAGGAAAATGTCCACTCAGAAGGTAAAAGGACTCATTTTGGTTCTGGGTTTTAAAGGGTTTTGTCTAATTCGTAGTGGTTTGCTCAGAATCGCTCCTACAAAATCGTGTCTCTGGAATGCAATTATGGGATTGAAGAGACTATAACAAGAAGGATTTAAGACAACTGTGGGTTTAGATGGTAGATTTACGAATAGATAGCAGGATTTTTGGATCTGATAGCTTAGGGTTATTGAAAAGAAAATTCATTCAATAATAAATGAAAACCTAAATGGATTGTCCAAATCATGGCATGATATCCTCATAATCATTTTCGGTAGTATTAGAAGACATCATGATGTGTATACTTCGGTGATTGAGAGCTTAATGGGATCGGCTAGCCGTTTGAAAAAAATTTGCATTTTCAGTGACTAACAACACCTTGCACCTGCCTTTTTAGCTTTTGAAACTAGAAACTTTCTTTGACCTTTTATATTCATGAGCTCAAATAATTACTTGCCACCACTGGACCATTACTCCTGGGCTTCTTATTTAATAATTAACCAAAGTTTATAATGTGCCCAAGCAATTCGAAACTGAACCATCAAGCCATTAGAAAAATAATAATTGTATTAACACAAATAAATTTTCCCAACGACCATTTAAAATGATTCACATTTTAATTACATATGAATGATTTGTAGAAAGATGTTTCTAAGACAAAGATCATGAAAATGACAATCCAAATTCTAAGTTTAATTCATGCTTGCAGTCATGAATTAAACATAGAAGAATCGAAAATCAAAAGTAGAAAATAATGAATAAGGCTTTAGCCCAAATAGTCATAATAAACTTGTAAAAGTGTTTATAGACGAGGTGATGGCAACCACTCATTAATGAAATTCCTTTCCAACAGTTTATAAAAATAAAAATAAGTGTGGCTACCAACAAGTACTAACTCCAACCACACCACCTTCACCCCAACTTTCCATCACCCCCACCACAGCTCAGGGTAGACAAAAGAATAAAGAGCCCACCGCTTCACATCCTCCCCGAGTTCAACCTCCTTGCACACTATGTGAGAAAGAGGGACACCCCACCAATAGATGTCCCTCTCTCTCTGAGTTACGCAATTTTATCCAAATCCCTCGAGAAACCACCTCACTCATCACTTCATCAAGAACACCTAGTACTTCCCCTGCATCCTCTACTACATTCAACAAAGGGATGTGAACCAAATTTGCATGTGCCATCTTTATAGAGTATGGCCACTACACTCATCATTTCCCTGTGCTACCTCAGTTTCGACAGACACTAACGACAATATGCCAGAGCTTTCAAAAAATTCCCTCTCTGCCCCCGTCCTCAAGTACCCATGTCACTGACATCCATTATGTCATGACCTCAGTCAATGAATGGATGAGGTTCCCTTGATATCTTTGTGAATCACTTGATCATTTCATATATAAGTTTCCTATGATCATTGAATACAGGCCTCACCAAATGGCCCTTATTCGAAATCATCCAACCACCTCACTCCCCACGGTGCAAGTGATTCCCCCTATTCCATCTTCGATACTATCCACATCACATCCCATGAACCTAAGTCACTTCCCACCCCTCCATGGTTCATGGATAGATTGTCTAAGTATTTTCCCCTAAATCCCCCAATTCTCCGGTTCATTTCCCTCAGGAACATTTACCCCCAACCACAGTTTACAATCCATAGTATCTAGACATTTGGTTTATTCCTAGAACACCATCGCACCATAGTTGTGATACCTCCTCTACATCTTCACCACTTGAAGATAATCACATGGTGATAGTCACCAATGTTCCTTCCCCGTATCCCCTATATTCTCGCATTTTTCACTACGATGAAGATATCCTCGAGGAACTCACTACCCCCGATTTCCCATGGAATGCGCTCCACCACAAAGAAATTTTTCTCTCACAGGAAGGCTTTGATCCTCTTAGCCAAGGCTCCATATGTGCAATCGAAACAAAGGATTTCATCCCATCAAGGCATATAGACTGGTTCAACAACCCTATCCCTGCCCCCGATGCTTTTGAAGAAGGAAACATGGCCAAAATTTCCCCCACTGTCAAAATTGACATTTCCATCAAACCAAGAATCATAGAGGAAATCACCATAGGCGTCACATGGTCCCCTAAAGAACTCACATATTACAAATCTTTCTTTTAGGAATACTGGGATGTTTTTTCCTGGTCATACACAAAGATGCCCAACCTCGATCCTTATATAGTCAAACATCACATCGACACATGGCCGGATATCACCCCTATACATCAAAATAAATGCCCACTGCACCCATCCAAATAAGCAATTATCAAATCCAAAATTGACAAACTACGCATTGCAAGGTTCATATACCCCATCGCATACACATCATGGGTTTCCAACCCTATCCCCATTAACAAAAAATAGGGCACTATTCACATTTGCACTGACTTTCATGACATCAACCATGCTTGTCCCAAAAACAAATTCCCTACCCCTTTCATCGTCCAAACTATTGATGACTATGCAGGCCAGGAGGCTCTATCCTTCATGAATGGTTTCTCTTGCTATAACCAAATCCAAATCCATTTAGCGGATCAGTATAAAACCACATTTACCACCCCATGGAGTAATTTTCCATATCATGTTATGCCTTTTGGACTCAAGAACACGTGTAATATCCCTTTCCAAATAGGATCTCCAAAGAGGAAGCTTAATGGTCTAAACCACCCCGTTAGACTATAGCCAAGGCCAAAGAGCGGTAAACAGGGTTACTAGAGGTCAGTCTAGTCACAGGTGTTATATTCAGAAAGTGACATTGAGCTAAAAAGGGTTAAAAGCGTTTTTAAGTCATTATGAGCTAAAAATAGAAGTCAATAGTGAATTATGGTTTCAACAGTGATTTAGGGTTTTGGAAGTCAACAATGAATTAGGGTTTCAGCATGATTTAGGGTTTTGGAAATCAATAGTGAATTAGGGTTTCAACATGGTTTAGGGTTTTGGAAAGCTATAAAGGAAGGGTCACCGACCTAATTCATCATTGTGTATATTATGACTTGTCATTGAGGAGAAGAGGCACATCTCAAGAGAGATATTTCAGTGTATTCCAGTAGGAAGACACTAGTTGGCTCATTTCGGTGTTGAAAGACACACCCTAGTCACTAGGAAAATCATCCAGGTCTTCCATCATTCTTCACTGATTCCATAGTGCTCCCATATTCCAGGTATTATCTTTTAAGTTACTTATTTGTATTCCAACTAAGATCCTTTTGTCTTTTGATCTAGCTAAGTGTTGTTATTTTATTCAGCCGCAGTTGCTTAATTGTATTCCGACTAAGATTCTTTGTATGTTGATCTAGTCGAGTATTGACAGTTTATTTAGCCACATTCAACCATTTTGTAATCCATAGAGATATCATAATACAAACTTTGCAGTCCTTTGTCGTTTTTGTTATTTGTATGATCATTTATATGTTGTAAACCTTTGATCCTATAGACACATTAGCAATGCTTCCTATACTAGCCAAGTCAGGAACATTACAATGGTATCAAAGATTTAGTCTTACCAGCTTGTGACTAAAGACAATGAGTGTAGCAGAAGACCGAGAGGTCCATGAACACGTAGGTGATGAATATGTCACTTACAATAGGCATCAAGAAAGAAGGCATAGGCCTGATTTTCCCCTTTTTCCTCCTAGCTCAGAGGAAGAGGAAGAGGCACACGGAGAAGCAGAGAGAAGGGCTGAGCATGAGGCTAAATGTGAGGCAGAGAGGATGATAGGAGATAGATATGAGTGACTAGAGGGTAGTGGAAAGGCCCCCATATATCCAGAGGCAGCTTTCATGCAGGTTATCAACAATATGTTAGATAGTCAACGGACCATGTCTCAGTCCTTAGCACAGGTGGTTGATAGATTTGCTAGAGTGGGCACCCCAAATACACAAGTCCTACATGTAGAACAAGGGAACTCGGGAGTAGGAAGTAGACCCCAGTCACCCTCTTACACATACACCTCTGTGAGTAGGATTCCCATACTCTTGTTTAAGAATTTCCAGAGGGCACCCCCAATAGCAGCACTACCACCAATAGCACAGAGGCCACCCACTCATGTCACCAACATTGCAGAGTATAGGAGTGAGTCCCACTTCTGGTTCAGCTTCCAAGTTGATTTGACACCCAAATCTCGGCTAGATCCGACTGGGTGGCTGGTCAAAGACCTAAAAATTCCCTAAACAACCCCTGTTCACACTAAAATCTCATTGCACAATACCTCAAAGAGGTGCTATAAAACAAGGCCATGGGTGCACTACATTTTCAAGGAATTCATTCGCAAGTTTATGTTGCTACTATCCTCTTGGGGAATCCTCTTTTTTCATCAAGAGTATACTAGCATTATTACATTGGGCAATCCATCTCACCTCTTGAGTGGATTAGCTTGGGATTCTTTCACCATTTCTTTCAAAGTTGTAAGAAGAGCTTAGTTGTGGGGGTCCAAGAGCCCTCCCTTGGAGGAAGAAGGGACCCAAAGGCCTCTTTCTTCTTGTTGTTTTCTTTCACTAATATAATCCTTTCCATTGGTGACATGAGACTTATTGGTTTTTTTGTTCTTATGTCCTTATGCTCAATAGTTTAGTTGTTCTTTTATTTCTTAGTTTAATTCTTATATTGTTCTTTTATGTTTCTTTCTATAACCCTTTCCTTTACTTTTGTCTTTCTTAGATAACCTAACTAAGCTTGTAAGCACCTTTGTTTTTCTCATTTAGGTGACAAAAGAGGCGCAACACTATTTTGTTCCTTTCTTCTTCCTTGATCATTTACCTTTTGATCAATAAATTAACTTCTACATTAATTTTACTATCTTCTATTTCCTTGAGTGTTGTCCCTTTCTCTCAATTGAAATGCCATCTCCGGATCAAAGGCATATGGGTAGTCTAAGAGAGCTAAACTAGGAGGTGGTCTTATATCAACAGGCATGGAATTGTAAACTTGATTGAATCTAGATGAAAAGTGTTGCATTGTCTCTCCTGGCTATATTTTCAAATGATCATATTCTTCTAAAATGAGAAAAATATTTCTCTTGATATCCCATTTACCAAGGAAGAATTCTACAAGCTAATGAAAATTGGATATGCTTGCAACTGACAAACGTTTAAACCATTCCTTAGCTATATATTTCAAAGATAGTGATGGCTGAAATACATTACAAATCTTCACCAACGTATGAAGCGAGTGAACCCGAGACCAAAGTTCGGGAGGTGCCATCTGCAAAAAATAATAATTTTCTTTCTAAGGTAGGCATACCCATGCTTGGGACGAAATAAATCATGGTTTCCAATCAAATACACTGCAGATCCATGTCATATAACTATATACGATGTAGCTGCAAGCAATACACAGTGGATATACATCTCAAAATCAAATATATACATGTATAGTATCCATCTTCAAGAAGCCAAAGACACCTGACGGTTGGATATGAGGCCTTCAGAGCTTGAGCAACAACTTTAAGATCTTCAAAACTTGGGTAGGAGTGTAATGTGAGTGTACGAATTCACTACCCAAAGGTCTTTGATGGCTCGTTGGGAATAGACAAGAGGATATTGATGATCAGGAAGAGAACTTCAGTGATTTCAAACAAGGACTTGATTGGACTTTCGGGATGGTTGGGCATGAGGTCAAGAGACAAACTATGGAAAGGCTGACTCAAGTTGGGTAAAACTTCCCTTGGACAATAGCACGACAGATGATCAAGAAAATTCTCAAAACCTCAAATGTGTTTCTTAGCAATGATGTTACCATATTCTCCATAAAACCTGGGAAGGTATTTGTAGTAATTGACAGGGAAATAATGGAGTATAGGGGGTAAGATAAGAGGTTTGTATCTATCTAGAATATTTACAGGTGTAGGAGTATGTACAAGGGTTGTAAAACTAGGCTTGATCTATTGAGACTCCTATGGTTGAATTTGATCAACATGAGTTTCAACAATATGGTCTTGTCCAGGTTCAAAAAAAGGTAAGAAATAATTAAAAACAAAACCAATTACGTCTTTCATAAAATTCCAACTTGCATACTTGATGTTTTCAAATTGTCTTGTCATTGTTTCAGGCTCTTCCTCCAATGGAGTCTTTGAAACTGATTGGAGTTGATTGGAGTCACAAAGTGGATGATTCAACCTTCCTGTGTTTGATCATTGTCCACCATCAATAATCATATCTGGAACTTGATATGATTTTCTGAGGAATGTCCCCAATATGGTCGCCACAATGTTAGCACTCCATAATCTCTCTAGGTTGAGGGGAGAAATCGTAGAGGTAACCACAAACCACTTCTAGGTCAGAATCTATCTCTTCTAGCCTTAGATAGGGCTCTCTCACTTAGATCACTCACAAAATAATATATTAGGCTAGGTAATAAGATCAACAAAGTTGATTTTTTAAAGTTCTGTTGTTGAGAAAAGAGACAAATCTATTAAGCATGGAGTCATGTCAAATCAATTTTCTTTCCAATGAGATGATGGGAAAATAGAAGATTTTTTTAGACAAGTGAAGTAGGAATATTTGGTGGAGGATTCATACCATATTGTTGCAAGAGGTGAATTTATAAAGGGTGAAACACAAACACATTAGAGCATAAAACCAAGGATGAATTCTAAATTGATGCTTTCAGATGAAAACATTGATAACTTGGCAAAACTGAAACAAAACACCATTAAGATGAATTCTTGATCAAACATATTGTTTTTCCCAACAATAATATACATATTAAAGGAATGTAAACACATAATATAACTTATGAATCAAAGGATCACAAAACCACCAAAATTCTAAGACAAGAATCCCTGTGAATCACCTGTTATTCAATTTGTTCACTTGGAAAAAATTACAATGCACAAAACATTTTTCCTCTCTAATCTGACCAACCCTATTCACATTTAAATTATAACAATATATATAAAAAATTATTCCCCGTGATCAGGAGGTTGAATTAAACAACCTGTCCAAAATAGAAACAAATCCCTCAAAGTTCTGAACTGTTTGCCATGAAAAAAGGGTCAGACTGTTGAAAATAGGGGTCAACGCAGATGCTTGTATCGCCAAAAATATGATAGTTTTGCAAAAAATGAAAGAATTTATTGTATATGATAACATCCTGAACAAAAACCTCTCTTGGTGTTTCCAAATTCATCTACATATTTCCAAAACATCTACCGCAAAAACATGACAAAAAAAAGGAAAAATGGAAGCCTGGAAAATAGTTCTTAGATATGGATTCGATTCTCCCAATTCCCGATACTTGTGAAAAACCTGACAGAGGTTATTGAATTTTATCCCATTGTGAAGAAAACCTTCTATCGTTTTTTCAAAATGAGCGTTGGTTTTCCAAGAATATTCCTTGGAATAAAAGTGTTCAAATTGTGTGTAAATTGGTTTTTGAAGGGGGGAAAGTAGATTCTGTATGCCCCCTACGGTGGTAAGTGGTATTGGGAGGTGTCCTAAATTTTGTGGAGGTGATAAGTGGAAAAGGTGGTTTCTCTTTTCAGACCACCACCCTTGTTAAATTTCGGATGGAAAGGGGGTCTGAAATGCATTCACACCATTGATTTGATTTATTTTTGGATATGTGGAGTTAAATGTTTTTCTTTTTTATGGTTTTGTTTTACACTTAATTTTTATTTATTTTTATGTTTTATTTTAATTTTTATTTGTTGTTTTATTTTATTGTTATTTAGTTTTGTTTTACTTGTTTTTGTCTTTTCTTTGTTTTAATTGTTGAATATTTTAATTATGGTTTGTTTCTTGTTTGTTTTTATTTTTTCTATGATTTTGTTAGATATATATATATATATATAATTGTTTTAATTTTAATTTTAAGAATGTTTTCTTATTGTTTATTTTTTTTTAATTATTTTAAGTTAAAATTATCATTACTTATTCACAATTAATCATTTATTTTTTAAAAATAATTATTTATTAATTATTTTAATTTATTATTCAAATTATCACTTATTACCTTAATCTAATTACTAACCTAGTAATTTATTATTAATTTAGTTAGTTATTAAGCTAATCAAAATTTAATTTAATTATCTATTCTAGGTTATCTAACCTTGTTTTATTCAGGGAAGATTGGTGGGAGAAAGATGAGGTGAATGGTGTAATGGGATGAATGGCACAAAAAGATGATGAATGAAGAATTGGGTAAAATAGATTGAGGGGAAAAGTCATTCGAGGAAACTAGGCAAGCCGATAGCTTTCATGAGATCAACAACAGATAGAAACTGAATAATCATAATTCCTATAATTTATAGGACCCTAACATAGTATCCACCTGGGGATGGCAGATCATTCAAGAGGTGAAAAGAACCAGAGAACTCTGAACATGCAGACTAGTGCTTTATTCGTTGGGCTGATCCCAAAACTTTATTCTGCAACCTGTACATGTTCTGATCTTTCAACTAAAACCAAATCAAACTGAAGACTGCAATTTGAAATTGAGATTGAAAATATTGTTGAAAGGGATGCTCAAAGAGATGAGCTTATTTGCACATTTCTACCTACCCTATACTATTGAAAATCATGTTGAATCAAATAATACAAAAATTCCAATGAAGCGAGTCAAGTAGTTGTTGAAACAACTGGACTTCTTGATTGCTTGTTAGCACAATCAAAAGGACAACTTGACCTTTTTTCCACATAATCAAAACTGCAAAGTGTAATGGCCACTGCTGAAAACATTATTGATCATTTGCTAAAAACATATTCCATGTAGTCTGTTATGGGATCCAGAAAGACACAACCTATTTCTTGACTTTCATAAAATTTATTGTCAAAATTGGGTATAACACATACGCTTTTTACATCATTCTACAATTCCTGATATGGATTCAAATTTTATGTTGAACTTTGAAATAAGACTCCTGTTGAAAAAGACCATGAAAGAGACTACCATAAGTCCATAACTGGCAAATGAAACATGACTTGGACAACACAAGTCATCCAACACATCATCTATTGGATCATGTAGGAACTGGGATGACTGCTGCATTAGTTCCAATGACACTTCATAGTTTTCTATGTGTTTATAATTTAGGACATGATCATTATTATTCTTTAAAAACTGAAATGAATTAAATCTTAATGGTACAAAAGTATCTTGGATTAACTCATATTCTATCTCAGGCTCTAAGATTTCATCTAGAATTTGAAAATCAATGTATCTCAAGGGCTGCAATTCTGGGTCTAGAATAACTTCCATATCATCAATGGCATATTCAATTGATTGATGAGAAAAATCTCCATCCCTACTATTGACAACTTGCTTATAGTTTTCTCTCAGAAACTAAAATGAAGAGAAACATAAGGGCAAATAATTTCAACTTACTTTGAGATTTTATGCATTTTCCTCGTTGCTGTCAAAATTAATATGCACATGCTAAATTTCATATTCAATTTTTAACTGATCTTGTTCCTCCCAAAAATATGTTGTCGATGGTTTTGAAGAATTCACCTTGGTGTAATCCTCGTCATATTTATCATATTTGGGTATATCATACATGAAAGAAATGCCATCAAACATACACATCATATCAGTTGATTGCTCTTCTATAGCTTGAGTTAGAGTTTCATCTTTGACTACGTTGTGAATTAAATACATGAAATAATCGTTTTCCAATCCATGATACCAAGGGTGAGCTTCAAAGTGTTTAGGAACAATGACCCTTTCTTTCTATGTAATCAATGGAACATGATTCTTTTGGATAGCAATTTCATTTCTCATGATAAAGTTTTTCATCATTTCTTTCATTGTGCTGGTCAGAATGTCTAGTTTATGTTCTGAATATTTCAACTGCTCCTTTGTTATTTTCTTCCTTTCTTCTGCCTTAATATTTGACCTTTTGATTAGTAAATAAGCTTCTACATTAATTGCACTATCCCACATTTCCTTGAGTTTTGTAGTGTCCCTTTCTCTCAATTGAAATGCATCTATGGATCAAAGGAATTTGGGTAGTGTAACAGAGCTAAACCAGTAGGTGGTCTTATGTCAACAGGCATGGAATTGTTAACTTGATTGAATCTGACTGAAAAGTGTTTCATTGTCTCTCTTGGTTGTATTTTCAAATGATCATATTCTTATAAAATGAGAAAAATGTTTCTCTTAATCTCCCATTCACCAAGGAAGAATTCTAAAAACTGATGAAAATTGGATATGTGTGCAGCTGACAAACTTTTTAACCATTCCTTAGCTCTATATGTCAAAGACAGAGAAAAAAATTTGATGCAGACATCATCTTCTTCCACCTCAAACAGATCAAGAAAATTCTCAAAACCATGAATGTGTTTCTCAACAGTGATGTTACAATATTTTCCATGAAACCTGGGAAGGTATTTGTAGTAATTGACAGGGAAATCATGGAGTATAGGGGGTAATATAAGAGGCTTGTATCTATCTAGAATATTTACAAGTGTAGGAGTATGTAGAGGGGTTTTAAAACTAAGCTTGATCTCTTGAGGCTCCTCAGGTTGAATTTGATCAACATGAGTTTCAACAATATGGTATTGGTCAGGTTTACAAAAATGGAAGAAGTAATTAAAAATAAATAAAAATAAAACCAATTACGTCTTGGATAAAATTCCAACTTGCATACTTGATATTTTCATATTGTCTTGCCATTCTTTCAGGTTCTTCCTCCAGTGGAGTCTTTGAAACTGATCAGAGTTGATTGGAGTTGCCATGTGGATGATTCAACCTTCTTGTGTCTGATCACTTCCCACCATCAATAATCATATATAGAACTTTCTATTCTTTTTTTAGTAATGTCCCCAATATGGCTGCCACTATGTTAGCACTTTGTAATTTGTCTAGCCTGAGAGGAGAAATCACAGAGGTAACCACAAACCACTTCTAGGTCAGAATTTAGCCCTTATGGCCTTGGAGAGGGATCTCTCACTTATATTACTCACAAAATAAGATATTAGGCTAGGTAATAAGCTCAACAAAGTTGATTTTTTAAAGGCCTGTTGATGAGAAAAGAGACAGATCTATTGGGCATGGAGTCATGTCAAATCAATTTTATGTCCAATGAGATGATGGGAAAATAGAGGGTTTTTTTACAAGGGTGAGGTAGGCAGATTTGGTGGAGTATTCATATCATATTGTTGCAGGAGGTGAATGTAGAAATGGTGAAATACAAACACATTAGAGCATCAAACCAAGGATGAATTCTAAAGTGATGCTTTAAGCTGAAAACATTGATAACTTGGAAAAAATGAAACAGAGCACCATTAAGATGAATTATGGATCAAACATCTAGTTTTTCCAAGAAAGAAGATATATATTAAAGAAATTTAAACACATAATATAACTTACAAATCAAAGGATCACAAAACCACCAAAATTATGACACAAGAATCCTTGTGAATCACCTGTTATTCCATTCATTCACTTGGAAAAAATTACAATGCACAAAAAAAAATTCCTCTCTAATCTGACCAACCCTCTTCACATTTAAATTATAAAAATATATAGAAAAAATTCTTCCCCTGGATTACGAGGTTGAATTCAACAACCTGGCCAAAAATAGAAACAAAACCCTTAAAGTTCTAAACTGTCTGCAATGAAAAAAGGGACAGACTGCTAAAAACAGGGGTCAACTCAAATGCTTGTATCTCCAAAAATATGATATATGTGAAAAAAATGAAATATTTTATTGTATATTAGCCCGTCCTGAGTAAAAACCTCTCTCATTTTTTCCAAATTCATCTCCATATTTCCAAAACATCTACCACAAAAACATGACAAAAACAAGAAAAATGGAAGCCTGAACAATAGTGAAAATACTGAGAGAGGGTATTTAATTTCATCCCATTTTGGATAAAAACCTCTCTCGGTTTTTCAAAATGAGACATGGTTTTCCCGGAATCATCCTTGGAATACATGTGGTAAACTTCTGCGAAAAGTGGTTTTTGAAGGGGGGGAAATGGATTCTAGACCTCCCCTAGGGTGGTAAGTGGTATTAGCGGGGGGGCGGGGGTGTCCAAAATTGTGTGGAGGTGACAAGTGGAAAAGGTGGTTTCACTTTCCGAACTGCCCCAACCCCCCTTGTTAAAGTTCAAATGGCAAGGGGGTCCAGAATACATTCATTGTTACAGGTATGAGATAACTGAGAGGGGGGGGGTGAATCAGTTATTGTAGATTATTAATAATTTCTCTCCTTTTTAACTTTGAATCATTAATCTTAGTGGTAGTGAGTCTTTACTGTGAAATCCAGAGTTATAAACATAA
>WSFP011473042.1:0-17418 GCA_009831015.1 Picea engelmannii
TCACATTGCAAATTTATTTTTCAAGGAGATTGTTCGACTTCATGGATTGCCGAAAAGCATAGTTTCGGACAGAGACACAAAATTCATAGGCCATTTTTGGAGGACATTGTGGAAGAAGCTAGGAACTAATTTGATGTTTAGTTCTGCTTATCATCCTCAGACGGATGGACAAACAGAAGTGGTCAACAGAAGTCTGGGAGACTTGTTGAGGAGCTTGGTGACAGAGCACCATGGCAGCTGGGATAGCATATTACCGCAGGCAGAGTTCGCATACAATGATTCAATGAACAGGAGCACAGGAAAAAGTCCATTTCAGATTGTATATGGAATTCAACTGAGAGGAGTTTCTGAATTAAGGAATATAGAACAGACTGCGACTAGCAGTGCTAGTGCAGGAGAATTCGCTGAAGCGATGAAGGAACTTCACGGCCAGGTGAAGGAACGACTGTTGAAATCAAGCCAGGAGTACAAGCACAGAGCAGATCAACATAAAAGACAACTTCAGTTTAGAGTTGGTGATCTAGTTCTGGCACATTTGAGGAAGGAGAGGTTCCCGAGAGGAACATACAACAAGCTGAAGATGAAGAAAATTGGGCCATGCAAGGTCTTGAAGAAAATGGGACAGAATGCTTATGAAATTGAGTTACCAGATGGGATCAGAATATCTTCGATATTTAATGTTTCAGATTTATATCCATATAAAGCTGATGAAGCAGGAGCAGAAAGTGATGATCAACTAGAGGTCCAATGGCAGAAGCAGATGCCAGTTGCAGAGAAGCCACAGATGGAACAGATACTGAATAAACGAGTGGGTAAGAAAACCAGAAGGAAAGAATATTTTGAATATTTGGTCAAGTGGAAGGGCCATCCAGTTGAAGATGCCAGCTGGGAGACTGAAGTAGAGATTTGGAAGCATGGACAAACCGTGCAAGAGCTCATGGATAGGAGCCCATGCAAATTTTCAAGTGAGGGAGTATGATGCAGGAGCATCCCTCACGACAAGCAAAGCCAACGTGGAAGCAGAAGACAGCTCGAAGACGTCCAACGCAAGTTTTTGAATTTTTAAATTTTCCCCTTGAAGTTGATGCGCTCAATATAAATGAGATCATTTAATTTAGGTGCCTTGATAAAAATGTAATCAGACCTCGATCCATACGCTCTCGTCTGAGATAGACAGAGGCATTTATAGTAGTAGTTGCAGGTAGATAGAATTGAATTCTTAGATTAGACAGTTTTAGAGCGCAGGAGGGAAACCGGATATAGACACCCTCATTTGTATCATTGTAACAATTAATAGGGTAAGAAGAATCTAGAGCATAGGAGAATAGCAGAGAGTTGTAGGAAACACCCATGTACAGATCTTGAATTAATAGAAGAAGTTGATTCAGATTCATGGCTGTTGTGTTATTCTCTGTGTATGTGTGTTGAATTCTCTACTTATGAGAATTATTTCCTGTTGTGCATTTGTTATCATGCTATGTGTATGATTTCATGTGTCGATATTGAAATATGAGAGGGAGTGAATGAGTTTCAATCGTTTCTCTACTTGAGCAAGGATTCCTGCAAGGAGTGCAGTAGAAGTCATCCGCAAGGAGTGCATTGACAGAAGGCTCAGAGAGATAGCTGTTGTTCTCATTCGTCGCGAAGGTGAAGTTAGGCATAGAGACATGCAAGGAGTGCACAGGCTAAGGGAGAAAGTCTCAGTCGTGAAACTGAGCAGAAGCTTTGGAGGACTACTGCTATGGCATACGCAGATTCAAAGGAAGCTCGAACAGTTGAAGTGTTCACAGGTCTGCCGCAAGGAGTGCGTGCAAAGAATCTCATTGAGGTTGAAGTAATTTAGAAAAGCTCAGGAAGGGTAGACCTCTGAGTCACTGAGGATCAACGTAGATAAGTACGACTTGAAGTCGGGAGAAATGTCGCAGGTTGGTGAAGCGGCGAAGGAATCTCATGGAGAGACGCTCTTTTCATTTTGTGGATTATAGAAGGAAGAACGGACGGTCGAAATCCTCTGAGGAGATTTTGCGAAGTTCTGAGGATCGTTATATCTTGCAGAGGTGCAAGGAGGTTACGGAAAGAAGATTCCAAAGAGGTTGAAGCTCAGGAGAGGCAGAGCCATCGATTCAGAGTCACAGGAGCCGTCATATCTACACATGGTATCGTGTATCGGGGACTCGTGAGTTGAAGCCCCAAAAGTTGTGTAGAAAGAGTAACGAAGTGGTGAGGAGGCTAGGAGCCGTCCATCTGAGGAGGACAGGTGGCAGATATCGAGAGATCTCGTGAACTCGGGAGTTCGCAGAGTGAAAGACCAAGTATTGGGTACTCCAAGTCACGAAGCAGCGAAGTGGCGAGAGGCTAGGAGCCGTCCATCTGAGAAGGACAGGTGGAAGAGATCTAAGGATCTCGCGAACTCGGAAGTTCGCAGGGTGAGAAACCAAACATTGGGTATCCAAAGTCGCGAAGACGCGAGGAGCGAGAAGGAGGATAACCGTTAGATCCAGAACACAGGAGGACCGTTGGATCCGTGCGTGGGATCGTGTATCGGAGCCTCGCGAGAAAAGACTCGAGAGTTTGGCTACGGGGATCGCGAGATTGCGAGAGGAGATATTCTGACAGCTGGAGGCAGTGTGGACCATAGCGGAGTGCAAGTGGAATACAGGTTGCGCGAAACCCTCGGGATCTCGCCGTGAGAAGTCCCGAAGTATTGGTGTTAGGATTCGCGAGTCGCGAAGTGCCGAGAGCAAGGTTCGTGTGGACGCATGGAAAAGAATAAGGTGGGACCCGCATAGTTGATAGGTAGACACACGTTGCATGGAGAGAGAGTCAGCATTCCGTCGAATTCTCGCATCTCGGGGATTCACGGAATAGAAGGGTGAAAGCTCGATGGTTCGACCTGCGAGGTGGCGAGGTTGTGAGGTTGCGAGTAGCGAAATCCGTCGAGGAAGGAGTCAACTCAGCGTTGACTTATCGCATCTCGGAGGATCGCAACGGGAAGGTACGAGAGTTCAACTTGCAAACTCACGAAGGTGCGAGTTGCGAGAGGCGCTAACATTTAAGCCTAGCCCACGGTTGCATGTGGTAAGGGCGCTAACAAGGAAAGGGGCTATACCCGTATCGCCAGATCGGGTATCGAAAGATTATAAAGGAAGAGGAGGAAGCTTTGAGTCACGAACTAGAGAGACAACGAGATTTAGCTGATCTCCCGGTAGTAAAGGGGAGACCTCGGGGAAAGATTTCTGTGGGTGTAGATTTCCCGATAGGGAAGTAGAAGGAACTTGGAGTTCTTCAGGCGAGAAGGAAGAAGATCTTGCGAGAGCGGACGTGCCCGCGGGTGGGGTGCCTGCATCAGCAAAGGTAGCCCCAACCCACAAAATAATGGACATAGCAAATATGGCCACTCTCAGGACAACCAGTCCAAGCTGCAACACAAGAAGGGTAATGAGAAGATGAAGAAGTACACGAGAAAATGGTGTGAATACCATAAAATCCCTTGGCACAACACCAAAGAATGTTTCTCCAAGTTGTCACTCGTGGTCGAGCTGAAGGCTTCTGAATCAGAGGTCGATTCTGACTCTGAATCAAATCCAGAAGGAGGGAAGCAGATTATCGATGCTGAACCCATTGCCATTGTCGCTACCACCAAATTCCAGCCAAGCAAACCAGAAGAACCAGAGGAAGGGGAATGCCTCTTTCACTCACAAATGTGGGTAAATGGTGATTCACTTCATTTCATTGTCGATAGAGGCAGTTAGAAGAACTTGATCTCAAAAAATGTCATCAAGCAGTTGGATCTGTCGACGCACTACACCCGCAACCCTACACCATCGACTGGCTTTTCCAAGGAAGATATCTATGTGTCATCCAAAAGTGTCGTCTTCCCAACGACATCAAGCCTTTCAAAGACACGGTATTGTGTGATATTTCTCCCCTAAGTTTGTGATGTTCTTTTAGGACAACCATATTTGTGGAAGCATCATATTGTGTATGAGTCTAGACCTCATAGTATTATTATTACTTTGGGTAGATAATTGTACATGATACTAGACGTAGCATCGCCTACTGCTATTTCTTTAATCTCTGCTAAGCAATGAAATAAGGTCATTTCACATACTGATAAGTTCATCCATTTTGTGATCCATGCTCACAGTAAGCAGAAGGTCACCTCCACATCCATGGCCTCTACACAGAGCATCTCTTTTCAGTAGAATCAAGTGGACAGAATCGTGGAAGAGTACATAGACATCTTCTCCTCACCCACCGAGGTACCGACGCACTACCAAGTCAAGCATCCAATTGATCTAACCCTCGGTGCACCTCTTCCCAATGAACCAGTCTATTGGAACTCGCTAATGGAAAATGAAAAAATCAAGCGTTAGATCCAATAGATTATTCAAAAGGGGCACATCAAACCCAAATCCTCCCCTTGTGAAAGCTCGATTGTACTAGTGCAGAAGAAGGACGGGACCTGACAACTTTGCGTTGATTACAGAGAATTAAACAAAATCACAGTCACAAACCAATACCCAATTCCCAGAATTGATGACCTTCTTGACCAACTCAAGGGGGAAAAGTTCTTCAACAAGATTGACCTAAATTCTGGCTACCACCAAGTTCCCATCGAACCAACTGATGTATGGAAGACAACTTTCAAATTTAAAGAAGGTCTCTTTGAATGGTTGATCATGCCCTTGACTTAACAAATGCACCGATCGCTTTCATGAGGTTGATGGATGATGTATTGAGACCCTTCACCAACTCTTTTGTGGTGGTATATTTGGATGACATCCTCATCTTCAACAAAACTTGGGATAAGCACATGCGACATATTCAATAGGGTTTGAGTACTCTATGACAACACAAGCTATATGAAAACTTGAAAAAATGATCCTTTGGCATGAACAAGGTCCAATACTTGGGCTACATTGTTGATGAGCATGGGGCACATGTTGATCCAACTAAGATCCAAGTCATCCATGACTGGCCAGCCCTGACCACACTAACCGAGCTTTGAATCTTCTTGGGACTGTCCAACTTCTACCAACGGTTCATGTTGGGATTGTCCCATATTGCATGGGCCTTTAGCCAAGTGACCAAGGGTGGTGGTAGGGAAAATTTCATGTGGGGGAAGGAACAAAAATGAGCATTTGATGATCTGAAGCATCACTTATGCTTAGCTCCAATACTCTCCTTGCCTGATATGAAAAAACCATTCAAGATTGAGATTGATGCATCTAACTATGTTGTAGGCGCAGTTCTCACTCAACACGATCATCCGATGGCATACCATAGTGAGACACGCTTAGATACTGTACAAAAATACCCCACCTATGACAAGGAAATGTATTCCATTGTACAAGTCTGTCGTCAATGGAAACATTACATTTTGGGAAAGGAGACAATCATCCACACTGATCAAAAGCCTCTGCAGTTCATACAGATACAAGGGAAGCTATAGAACGAACACCATCAGAAGTGGTCCACCTACCTGTAGCAGTTTCATCTCAACATCAAGTATAAGACAATGAGCACAAATCATGTCACTAACTACCTCAATCGACTTCTCGTGGCTGCACTCATCAATGTGCTCCATTCCTATGGATATGAGGCATCTGAGTGGCCCCAACTTTATCAGCAAGATCCAGACTTTGCCACCACCTATCAACTCTTGGGTACAGGCGTGAATGTCACTAATTTTCACATTCAGGAGAGACTGTTACTCCATCTAGACCATCTCAGTCTTCCTACAAGCGAGCATGCAAAGATGATTTTGGAAGCCCACTACAGTCGGATGGCAGGGCATTTTGGCATGCAGAAAACTGTGGTCATTCTATAGAAACATTTTTTTTGTCCAAAACTTCGATAGGACGTTAGCGAGTATATCATATATTGCACTGCCCGTGCCATTGCAAAGCCAACCATCAAGAATCAAGGCTTATACACCCCTCTTTCTACTCTCAAGAAGCCTTCATAATCCATCTCGATGGATTACATGTCTGGCCTTCCGTCCACCAAGCAAGAAAATTATTGTGTATTTGTGGTAGTTGATCATTTTTTGAATATGACCATCCTCACAGCTTGCAAGAAGAACATCACATCGACATATACTGCCAAGCTATTCTTTAAACGAGTGTGGGTCCATTTTGGGATACCACAAACCATCATTTTCGACCGGGACAATAGGTTCCTCAACACATTTTGGTCAAGTCTCTGGTCATTGTTGGAAACCAAGCTCACTAAATCCACTGTTTTCCACCCCAAAACCGACAGCCAAACAAAGGTCGTCAATCAAATGATTGTGCACATCCTGTGCATGTACAACTCTAAGCATCCACATACATGGGATGAGAGTCTCCCCTATGTTCAACATAGTTACAACAAGGCTCTCCATAGCTCCACTGACCATAGCCCATTTCAGGTGGGGCTGGGATTCCAAATCTTGGGTGCCATTGATGTTGCACTACCTCTTGCAACCACAAAAAAAAACTATTCCCATGTTCAGTGTAAGACCGACAAATCCACCAGCTTCATTGAGAAGATTCAACACATCCGCCAATAGGTACATGATATTTTGTAGAAATCCAATGCTAAGTACAAGAAATAGCATGATCAACACAAGGTATCGCACCATTTTTAGGTGGGAGACAAGGTCTGGATACATTTGCAGAAAGAGTGTCTTACATGGCCCCATCGGAAGCTCCGCCCACTTCTCTATGGGACTTACACTATCACCAAGGTTGTGGGTAGCAATGTTTTTGAGCTCAACACTCCACCCTTCCTTGGATTGCACCCAATGTTCAATGTGGACCTCCTTCGGCCATATTTTCCACCATAATTGGACACCTCAGAGATCAAAGAACAACTAACACCAAAATATCTCAACCTTGACTGCATGGAACAAGCATCCACTGATCATATAGCGGACACACAGGTCAAGGGAACTTGCCAACATAGGATTCAGCTTTATCGGGTTGACAAGGCAGGGAAACTCCTACACCAAGGCAAGTGGCTCACCCGGGGCCAAATTCAACAGAAGTTTGCTAATATGATGGGGGAACTCAATGAAATGGAGACCATTTCTACCTAAGGGGGGAGGACTGATCGAGGTGGATATTGGTGGCCACCCACCTATTCCAACTGGCTTCTCTTGACAATTTTTAGTTCAACATGTTCTTCTGTACGTCTTTGTAATTGTGGATTCTACACTTCTGGGGATGTCTAAAGCACCACACATCTTCCAGGTGGATACTCGTGGCCTCCTACCTAATCCAACTAACTTGTTTTGAATGTTTTCATGTCAGTACATATTTTTGTACTTCTAGGGCCATTTTGGGGCCCTAAACAATGTTTCTTTGGCTTGCCATAGTTAAATTGTAGTCGAAGTCAGATTTTGATGGCGTAATGTGTAGTTCTTGAAAAGACCTTTCCAATGGGCTATCACACGCCTAAAACAACCCTGGAAGTACAAAACGATGTGTTGACATGAAAGCATCCAAAATAGGCCAGTTGGATTAGGTGGGAGGCCATCGGTCTCCACCTGGAAGATGTGTAGTGTTCGAAAACATAGGTATTCCAACAGAGGATGAACAGCTTCAATAACCACTCACATAACCAGATCAAAGATTAACACACTGATGTTTTCACGTGGTAAAACCCCTACGAGGAAACATCCATGACCCCAACTAACGTGACCACTTGGAGAAGTTTATTAATGCAAAAGAAAAAAATTACAGAGAGATTTTACAAGAGATTTTCTCACAATCGATCATCGAAAAATGACCTTCCATGCTCTTTAAATAAAGATCATGGACCAATCGGGTGATAAGCCACAGATCAATGGCCATTAATATTGAAGCGAGTATGAACTGTCGGATCACTCTATGTTGGGAACATATCGTGATCGTTGCATTTCCTAACTACAAATGCATACTAATGCATACTAAAGAATCACACTACGAAACACACTTTTACCTAATGACACATTTGACTAAGTAGATATTAACTAACTCCTAAGTGTCTAAATATCCTAACATGTAGGGCTTCAGAAAGCCCCAGAAGTGTAGAAACCACAATTACAAAGAAGTACAGAAGAACATGTTGAACTAAAAATTGTTAAGAGGAGCCAGTCAGAATAGGTGGGTGGCCACCAATATGCACATGGATCAACAATATCAAAATACCAAAGATAATTGGAATGCTTATGGTCAAATATAGAGGAATAAGTGGTACTAGAGATGATAAATTCAATTTGTATATTTTTTTTGTATGATTGTCATATTGAAGTGATTTTTTTAATGTATAATTTGTTTCCCTAACAGTGCCTTAAGATGTATAATATGCTTACCATTAATATAAATTAACAAAAAGGGAAACTATATGTGTTGGAATACATTCACTAGAATAACAAAGCATCAACTCATATGTTAAAAGCATAATAGATGGAAATATTCAAGCACATGGTATAAATTTTTCAACGAGAAATTCAGACAATAAATTAGCAATGGATTATGTAGTCAATGTACTTTTAACTTTCAGTCAATAATCTATAGAGGAATGATTGAATATTTATACAAAATGGTGTTTGAGCTCAATTTTTACAAGATAGACTACACTAATTATATAATCATGCATGGAGTAAAAAAACATGCTTTGACACCATTATACTAAATTCAATGGGTGGTGGGTGTGTCTTAGAAGTTGTGCCCACTCCATTCAAAAAATACCTTGTTAGAATTCTTGTGAGTTGGGTGACACTAAGATAATTGAGGGTTAACTCTATCAATTATCATAGATTAGTGGAAATTCTTGATAGAGATTAGCTTCCCATTTTCCAACACATATGCTAAGTGGCATGTGTCTACAAACCAAGATTGGCACTTTTAAATGAAGATACGCTAATCAAACCACTTGATAGAACATGCCTTTTGTTGATTTTCTTGTTTTGTGTTCATTGAAGAAGGCATGCCATTGACTTAGTTCACATTGGTGAAGTGTAGATTTAACATGCATATGCTAATTGTACTCATCAAGAGGGTGCATTGTTGGCTTAACAATAAGTATCTTTTATGATAACTACTTTCAACCGTTATCTAACCCTTAAATGTTTCTTCATCTTCACTCACCACTATTATGTTGTAAGTGTTGGAATCCCAAAAGAAGCAAAGGGTGCATAAGTCCACAATGTCTAGAAGCCAAAAAGAGTGCATTGTGAGGCATCTTGACACCAAGTACTTGTGGTCTTGGAAAAACCATAGATATTCCATATTGGGAGTGGTCTTTGGAGTAGAGGCATCTCAATTTTGCAAACAGTGGCTACTTCAACAAAAAACATAGCAATGATGGAACTAAGGAAACCACCTCACTGCTACATTTTGGGTCAAAATCTAACATTTGAACAAATATTTGATGAAAAAAAAATCAATGTAAAAAATCAGTGAAAATTCAAGAAATTTGTTCTTTTTTTGTCTTTTCCCCGCAACAAGTGTTGCATATCCGATGTTACCACACAAATTTCATTAATCGATGATAAATGTGACTCATCAATTTGGACTCAGTAAATATAATTTATGGCTAGATAAGGTTGATTACTCAACGTTTTTGGGAAACAAATTACCATTGACAAGTATTTTATACTTTCAACATTTCTAGTATAGTTTTTTTTTTTAATCCATTTTTTGAAAAACAATCGCGCGAAAGAAACCTTATATACAAACATTTTTTTTGAAGAGTTGTAATTATGTGACATAATACTATAGGCAAATTTTCTACTTTTAGTACATTGTTAAACTCATTATTCTCTCTATAATCGAAATTTTATTTGGTTAAAATTTGTAAATACCATTTGAATTTTCTATATATGAATATTTTTACATGTATTCTTATTGTACTAAGAATGGGTCGAATAGTTTGTTGAAATATAAAACAATGTTAGATAACCCTAACTCAGGCTTGGTGCATGCAGTCAATTGGCTTATATGGAGAATATAATCAAAGAATCTTTGGATTTCATATTGGATTTTGATCTTGGCGAATGCAATTGCTCTATACACACAAGATATCGTGAAAAAAAAGCTGTTATCAATCCCAAACTTCTTGATATTAGTGATAGGAAATGTTGTTTCTCTTCCACAAAATGAAAAGGCATAAAAAGAAGAAGAGTTAATAGGTCAACAACTAGAAAACATTGCTTAGATCACAAACCATTGGAAATGGGAAACCAAATATTTCCTTTCGATAATATAGAGGAAACATGATTTTTGTCTTTTTGATGCAGGAGCATCGCCATCAAGGTCCGAGCATGGATGACAGTTGGGCGCACTAGCGCATATTTTGAAACTTTTTGAATTTCAAAAGATCAATGTAGTATCTGACAAAAATTTTTGAGTTATAAATGTATTTAATGTTTGGAGGTTGAGCCATAACGAAAGATTGATGGGGGAATGTATTTGTTTTATGAATTGGATCGCAGTACAGATTTGGAGCTTGCGCTCTTATCTGTCTGACACAATATTTATGGTAATAGGCATTAAGTAGTTGATAGCATTCAATTTCATTTAATATATCATAGAGTGGTTGGAGGGAATGCTCAAAGAGCACCTCCTTGTGTAAAGCTTTGTAATATTGCCCAGTAGAGGTTGTTGGTTGTGGATGTTTGTTGTTGTTGAGGATAGAGGAGAATCGGGTAGTAGTTGAATCTACCTTGTATAGGTTAAGGAATAGTGAAGAACAATGTATGTATGTATGTGAGTTTTAGTTGGATGAATATAACATAGATATATTTTTCCAAATGTGTGTTGGTTATGTGTCTATCTGAATGAATGGTAGAGTTTCTGTTATTTTTCAATTCTCTGATATTTTTGTTCTTGAATCCATGACTTCATTTACTTTGTTGAATGCATGATTCATCGTGAGGGGTATACAAGTTTCAGTCATTTATCTTCAGTGAGTGAGTGCAAGGTGTGCCTAGTGTTCGCAAGGAGTGCATGGCTGAGCCTGTTTCGACTCGAAAGCTCAGAAGAGATAATGAAACCTCACATTTGCAAGGAGTGCATTGAAATCCAAAAGGAGCGTGTGATCGAGTTTAGACTCGAAATATCAGGAGCGACAATGTGATTTCAGTCACGCAAACCAAAAGG
Organism: Picea engelmannii; assembly: GCA_009831015.1. Classification (NCBI taxonomy): domain Eukaryota; kingdom Viridiplantae; phylum Streptophyta; class Pinopsida; order Pinales; family Pinaceae; genus Picea; species Picea engelmannii. The sequence goes on from WSFP011473042.1 coordinate 11,133, forward strand.
TGGCTGGAGGATAGTCGCAAGGAGTAGGAATCCATCCACAAGGAGAAGATAAGTTGTGGATGAAAGTCTATCGCAAGGTGTGCGTAGACCAGGAATTCAACTAAGTGTCGAAGAGATTGTTCAAGGGAAGCTGAGGAAGTTAATCTTAGGAGGAAGAATGATGAAATTTATTCAAGGGAGAGAAGTTTTTGAAGTTATCATCTAGGACAGTGGACAATATTTGTTCCAAAGGGAGACAAGTGATTCCAGACCGTCATATTTGGTAAGGCTACGAGGAGGATAGCCGTAGAGCGCTTCGGTACTTCAGAGTTGACAAGTTTGGAACTTGACGCAAGCAGGGTCGCAAAGTCCGAAGTCGTGATTCAATCTTAATAGTTGATCACAGAGGAGTACATGGTGATGGATCAGGAATTTTTGGAATCAAAGGTTTGGAGGTTGCAGACGGAAGTGTTAGATTTTTGTGAAGTTGTGAAATCCAAACCCTTGTGGGCCAACAAATATGAGGAGACGTGTGGCGGGTGTACGGAACCTTGGAGGAGAGTGTTTCAAGAGAAGCTAAGGAGAGGATATGGGAGATCCCCAAAGTGCGAACTGCGAAGAGATAGACCTACGGTCATAGCCGTGGTCACTTGCAGAGGAGACCTGTGTGTGTGGGTAGAGTTATTTCGGGTGCCGGTAGGGAACCAAGGAGTCACTTCGACTCGATATTTTCAAACAATCCAAGACCGGGAGGTCACCTATCCATTTGGAAGAAAGGGGGGGTTGTGCCAAGAGTGGTATCAGAGTGAGTACATAATTGAATTCTATAAAGGAAGGAGTAAAACTGATATCAGGAGGAGAGATATCAGAAGCGTCAACACAATGCTGCCTAGAAGACATGCTGACCCACCTATAGCCAACAGAGCTATGGAAACGGATATGAGAGAAATACGTGCAAGGTTGTATGCCATGGAGACAACACAAAGGAGAGTGCCAGATGCTGGAGACGTCAACGAGTCATAAATGGAAGAAGTAGAATTTGAAGAAGTTGTAGCTGAGGATGTCGCAGAAGAACGCTTGTTAAGAGAGATTATCAAATTGGGTGCCAGAGCGAAGATTGACATCCCTATGTATGAAGGAAGTTTAGACACAGAAGAATTGCTTGATTGGATATGAGCAATGGACAAGTATTTCGACTATGAGGAGGTCGAAGACCAGAAAAAGGTAAAGCATGTTGTCACTAGGTTCAAAGGACATGCAATACTATGGTGGGATGAACTGCAGGCCGAAAGGAGGAGCAAGGGTAAGAAAAAGATAAAAAGTTGGGATCGAATGGTAGACAATTTAAAGGTGAAATTCATACTCAAAGATTACTAGATAAGTCTGTTCAGGAGGATGAAAAACCTAAGACAGAGAGGATTGACTGTGAAGGAGTACACAGAGGAGTTCTACAAATTGAACATTAGAGTTGGATAGAGAAAGAGGGACGAAGAGAAAGTTGCCAGATATATTAATGGGCTGAGATATGACATTCAGGAAGAGATCAACATGGTGACAGTCAAGACAATAGAGGACACTTATCAAATGGAATTGAAGGCAGAGGAGAAGTTGACCAGGAAGCAAAGTCAACAAAACAGAGGTCGAAACTTGAACAGAGGCAAAGGAGTTTCCCAAGAGAAAGAACAAAATCCCAAGGATGAGACGGAGAAACCGCATAGTCACTTTGAGAGAGGAGTAAGTTATCGAGGAAGGCAAAGTGGTGGTAGAAGTTATTTTCCCAGAGGAAGAGGAAGAGGCAGAGGACGAGAAGTAAGGTGTTATTCCTGTGGGAAAACATGACATATGTCTTGGGATTTCCCTGAGAGAAATAAAGGAGGAGGGGCTCACATCTCAGAAGCATAGAAGCGGGATGTTGAGACAGAAGGTGTAGAGGAAGGAAGATCCTTGATGATGAAGAAGGTTCTTCTAAAGAAAGAGCCAAAGACTGAAAATCCAGTGCAACAAAACAATTTGTTCAGGACAGCTTGCAAAACAAAGAACAAATTTTGCAAGGTAATAATTGACAGTGGGAGCACTGACAACTTAGTATCCACAGAGATGGTGGAGAATCTAGAGTTGGAGATGAATACACATCCGACGTCGTATAAAGTCTCATGGTTGTAGAAAGGTCATCAGGTAACAATCACTCGATAATGCCTAGTTGAATTTAAAATAGGAGGATATAGAGATGAGATTCTATGTGATGTGATTCCTATGGATGTCTTTCATGTTTTATTGGGAAGACATTGGCAGTATGACATGAATGTTATTCATGATGGAAGGAGAAATACTTACACCTTAGAGAAGAATGGGAGGACACACATGTTGTTGTCGATCGAAGAGAAGAAGGTGAAGGGTGAAGCCAACACAAGCATACTTCTCATGAGTGGGAAGGAACTCCCGAAGGAAGTAAATAAGGAACAAGAGATGCATTTTGTTGTAGTAAGGAATCCAAGAGTTATACTTACCAATACTTCACTAGAATATTTTCCTGAGGAAGTTCAGGAGCTGTTAGAGAATTTTGTTGACATTGCAGTGGATGAGTTTCCAAATTCATTACCACCTATCAGGAGCATCAATCATCACATTGAATTGACACTAGGAGCAAGCCTTCCAAATAAAGTGGCATATAGATTGACACCTCAAGAGAATGAGGAAGTGAAAATATAGGTTCAAGATCTGTTAGACAAAGGATTGGTAAGGGAAATATTGAGTCCATGTGCATTACCAACTGTATTAATTCCAAAGAAGGATGGGGGATGGAGAATGTGCACAAACTCAAGGGCCATAAACAATATCACCATTAGATATAGATTTCTATTACCAAGGATGGATGATTTGATGGATTTTATAAGTGGAGCTAATTATTTTTCAAAGATATATTTGAAAAGTGGATATCACTAGATCGGAATGAGGGAAGGTGATGAATGGAAAACAACATTCAAGATGAATGAAGGGTTGTATGAATGGATTTTTATGCTGTTTAGCTTAACAAATGCCCTGAGTACTTTTATGAAGCTAATGAATGAAGTATTGAAGGATTTCATTGATAAGTTCGTCATTGTATATCTAGATGATATACTAGTATTTAGCAAGACTAAAGGGGAGCGCTTAAAACATTTAACATTGGTGATGAGGAGGTTGCAGCAAGAGAAGTTGTTGATTAATCTGAAGAAGTCCTCTTTCATGAAGACATAGCTCATATATTTGGGTTTTGTGATTTCTTCAAATGAGTTGAAGATGGATCCTGAAAAGGTGAAAGCGATCAGAGAATGGTCGTCACTGAAGAATATCTTTGAGGTGAGAAGCTTCCATGGATTGACAAGTTTTTATCGGAAGTTCATTAGAAACTTTAGTGGAATTAGTGCACAAATAATGGATACAATGAAGAAAATACACAAGTCTTTCAAATGGAAAGAAGAGGCTGAGAAGAGCTTCAACATATTGAAGGAGAAGATAATTCAACAACTGATTCTAGTTTTACCGGATTTTAGAAAAAAAAATTCAGGTAAGATGTGACGCGAGTGGAGTTGCAATTGGAGCAATCTTGAGTCAAGATAACATACCTATTGCGTATTTCAGTGAGAAGATGAATGAGGCTAAAAGGAAGCACTCCACATATGACAAATATTTCTATGCCATAATCCAAGCCTCAAAGAAATTGAGACATTATCTTGTGCCCAAGGAGTTTGTTTTGTATAGCAACAATCATGCTTTTCAATTCATAACCAAATAGGAAAAGTCGAACCAGAGACATGCCAAATGGATAGAGTTTATGAAAAATTTCACTTTTTTCATTAAACATATTTCTTGAAATGATAACAAGGTTGTTGATGCATTGAGCAGGAGGATTTTGATTCTGCAGGAATTTCAGGTCAAGACCTTGGGGTTTGATCACCTTAAGGAAATGTATCACAGTGATCCATATTTTGGAGAGGCATATGAAGCGTGTGTGAATCCTGTACTCAGAGACAGAAGCCAGTGGGATGAATATCTGATTCAGGATGGTTTTTTGTTTAAAGGATACTAGTTGTGCATACCAATATTCTCGACAAGGGAGAACTTGTAGAAGGAAAATCATAGTGGAGGTCTTGCTGGACACTTCGGCCATGAGAAAACATTTGCCCAATTAGCCAGTTCATATTATTGGACATGTATGAGAGAAGAGGTGAAGAAATTTGTGAACAATTGCAATATTTTCCAGTATGCCAAGGAGAAGAAGTAGAACACTGGGTTGTATCAGTCATTGCCTATTCCAGAGAGGCCTTGGGATGCAATAAGCATGGATTTTGTGTTTGGATTGCCAAGGACACAAAGAGGAAATGATTCCATATTTGTGGTGGTGGAATTTTTTTTGAAGATGACACACTTTATTCCATGTCAGAAGACAAGTGATGCAACACATGTTGCAAATTTGTTTTTCAGAGAGGTTGTGAGACTCCATGGATTGCCCAGAAGCATAGTTTCAGACAAGGACACCAAATTTGTTGGTCATTTTTGGAGGACATCATGGAAAAAGTTGGGGACAAAGATATATTTTAGTTTTTCATATCATCCACAGACAGATGGACAGACCGAAGTGGTGAATAGAAGCCTAGGAGATTTGTTGAGGAGTTTGGTCACTGAACACCATAGCTAGTGGGATCTGATTCTAGCACAAACCAAGTTTTCATATAATGACTAAGTGAATAGGAGCGCTGGAAAGAGTACATTTCAAATCATTTATGGGATGAAATCGAGAGGAGTTTCAGAATTGAGAGATCTGAAGCAGAGCGAATTCAAGAGCACAAGACCAAAATATTTCATTGCATAAATGCAGGACCTTCACAATCATATCAAGGAGAAATTGAAGAAGAGTTGTAGTGATTATAAGCGCAGAGTTTATCAACACAGGAGAAAGGTTGAATTTGAAGTTGGAGATCAAGTTTTAGCACATATGAGGAAATAAATATTCCCTAAGAGGAACATACAATAAACTCAAGTTGAAAAAGATAGGGTCATGTAAAATTTTGAGGAGGTTTGGCAAGAATTATTATGGATTAGAGATGCCAGAAGATGTGGTTATATCACCCATATTCAACATTGTAGATCTATATCCTTACAGGGAAGATAGAACCAAAGGATCTGAAGATCAAGAGAGGATCCATTGGGAGAATGTAACACCCTATTTTCCCCAGTCTGTAAAAATAACTATACTAGCCAAGAACTATGGCAGACTCAAATATGTGAATGTGTGATTTTGAATGGGCCTTAGTATAAAAGGTCGATAAATGTAAATAATGTTATGAATATATGTTGCAGGACTACTAGGAGGGGGATGTGTTGAAAAGAGACCACGATGGCTAATGAAAGGTGGTGGAAGGCACCTGGGATGGTGGCGTTAACTTCCACCGAAACCAATATCGTATTTGGTCTTCACTGGCCCAAAGATCAAGAGTGGCTTGTTGGCCTTGAAATGAATTACTCGCTAGGTTGGTAGGTGAAGAGGCTCCTCATGAGTTAATGAGGGATGGGGGTGAACCACCCATCCATGGAAGCCTCAGGCCTGACCAGCACGACGAAGTTCGTGCCACACGCAACCTCACCAGAAAAGAAAAGGCAGGAAAGAGGTGTGGAAGGAGGCATTCGCGACAGAGATCGTAAGAGGGAAGAAATCATAAGGACTCTAGAAAATACACAAAGTGATTGATAAGCAGAGAAGAAGGAAAGTAACCTTCGTTCTCGACTTCTGATGAACAGAGACTCAGTCTCACAATATCGTGGTCTAGTTCGGGGGTGGCTAGTGGTAAATCCATTGGGAGTCGCTGAGCCTACAGTTGGGTGGAAACGAGCACCCCTCTTAGCAGTTGCATCACCTGGTGTTTTCTGATAAGTGTTTATATTTTGTGTCTTGCATTGAATATCTTGGAATGTATGCTCATGGTTGGACACTTATAAATGGTTTCTGTGTAGAAATGTCTGCATGGTGTTTTGATCGGAAATGGTGGTTGCATGCTTATGTTGGAATGACCACATTTGGTTTATACTTGAACAAATTCAGTTTTCAAGTCTGTTCTCGGTAGATTTGTTTCCCTTATTTGTCTCTCATGCTGCCTTGGATAGATTTCCCCACAGGGACACCGTTTCGGGATCGTTCCCTTACATTCCAGAGCCGGGGTAAGTTCCCTGAAAGGACTACTGCCTTAGTAAAATCCTGAAGTCGCTTATTACCTATCACAAAAGTTAACAGGTCAGGGATTTAAGAAGACCTTTCAATATGGTCATAAAA
>WSFP011473043.1:0-17418 GCA_009831015.1 Picea engelmannii
AGACTTAGAATTTTCTAAGTCTTTTCTCCTTGATGCTTATGATTGTTATCTCTCCTGAGCTTGTTCCTCCAAGGTTTTAAAGCCTTAGGTGCACTCCTTGCGGCCTTGGAACTCTTCCACTTGACTGTTCTCCTCTGGGACAAAAAGTATGAGAGCAACTCGACCTGCGCACTCCTTGTGTGACTCTGTGCTTTCTCTATGTTACTACTGTCAAAGATTCAACGTTATCTCTCCTCAACTTCTCTGAGTTAAACTTAACTATGTCAACTCACTCCTTGTGGACAATATGCACTCCTTGCACGAGCTCTCAGAAGAGAAACAATTGAAACTTATTCTAACTCTACAGATTCATGTATCTAATCACAAAATGCATTCATAAGCATAAGAACAATTATAAACAGAGAATTTAAATGAACAAAAAGCCTACAATTCTTTCAAATAAACACAGTAACAGCAACATCAAACATTTGGATTAAAGATTCTTTGTTCTATTCATTCAAGTGATAATATACATAGATACAGGCGGTCCTCCCCTTATCCTTCAACAACTTATACAATGCTCTCTGGCTCTCAACAGCAATAGCTCTCTCTCTCTCTCAGAAATGACAAATATCACAAATAAGTAGCAGCAACCTTCTTTGGTCATAAGATACAAACATATATATAAGGGGTGATTCATCAATATTTTCCCCCCAACAACCTAAATGTTATCCTATCAGGATTTATGAATCCACCTACTAAGGACTAAGAAGTTAATAGCATTTACAAAAAGATAAGGGATGATGTGCAACCTCTGTACAATACAACCTTTACATTAAAGTGATATTGATCCGAGAGGATCTTTAGGGATGTCCTTAGCCTCCAATTCATTAATTACATTTCTTTTCATGAAATTCAAAAAGGTGCGCTCTCCTTTGTATAGTCCAAATCAGCTCCATATGTCCTCCATCTTGTCCTCCTCTTTTAATGTTGATGTATATGCTCCTACATCATACTCCTCTGGCCAAAAATTCATGGACTCCTATCCATGAGCTCCTGCATTATCTTTCCTTGCTTTGAAATTTATGCTTCACTTACCCAACTTACATCTTCTTCTGGATGGCCTTTCCACTTCACAAGGTATTCAAAATAAGTATTTCTTCTGGTCCTCTTGCCAATCCTCTGATCTATAATCTTCTCCATCTGTGGCTTCTCGGCTACAGGTATTTTTTTTTTCCATCTGATGTCCTTCTGATCATTTGATCCTCCTGTTTCATCTTCCCTATAAGGATACGAGTATGCAACATTAAAAATAGGTGATATTCCCACATTGTCTAGCAGCTCTATCTCATAAGCATTTGTTGCAAACTTTCTAAGGATCTTGCATGGTCCTATCTTTCTCATTTTTAGTTTGTTATATGTTCCCCTTGGGAACCTTGCCTTCCTCAAGTGTGTTAAAACTTGATCTCCAACTTCAAATTGAAGCTCTCTCCTATGCTAATCAACTCTACTCTTATATTTCTTATTGTTATCCTGCAACTTCTCCTTGATCTCACAATGAATTTTCTTCATCTCTGCAGCAAAATCTTCAGCTCCTGCACTTCTGAATTCATTCTCTCCCAAATCTCTTAGTTATGATATCCCTCTTGGTTACATTCCATACACTATCTGGAATGGACTTCTTCCTGTGCTTGTATTTGGTGAATCGTTGTATGCAAACTCTACTTGTGGTAGAATCTGATCCCACTGACTGTTATGCTCAATGACTAAGCTCCTCAAAAAATTCCCCAAACTTTTGTTTACCACCTCAGTCTGCCCATCTGTTTGAGGATGATATGTTGAACTGAAGGACAAATCTGTCCCCAATTTCTTCCACAACATTCTCCAAAAATGACCTACAAACTTGGTGTCCTTGTCCGAAACAATGCTCTTGAGCAAATCATGTAGTTTCACAACTTCTTTAAAAAATAGACTTGTTATGTGTGTAGCATCATTTGTCTTCTGGCATGGTATAAAGTGTGTCATATTGAAAAACATGTCAACTACCACAAATATGGAATCACTTCCTCTCTGGGTTCTTGGTAATCCCAACACAAAATCCATGATGATAGCATCCCAAGGTCTGTCTGGAATAGGCAATGGTTTATAAAGACTAGTATTATGTTGTCATCCTTTTGCATACTGGAAAATTATGCATTTGTTCACAAATTTCTTCACTTCAGATCTCATACCTAGCCAATGGTATAATCTACTCAATTGTGAAAAGGTTTTATCATGGCCAAAATGTTCTGCTAGACCTCTACTATGCTTCTCTTTCAATAAATTGTCTCTCATTGAGCATTTTGGTATGCACAATTTCTCCCTTTGAATAGCAGTCCATCCTGAATCAAACATTCCATCCATGGGCTCCTGTCCCTTAGCAAAGGATTTGCATAGGCTTCATAAGCTTCTTTGAAGTTTGCATCTTCACTATACATTTCCTTAAGGTGTTCAAACCCCAAGGTCTCCACTTGAAATTATTGCATAATAAGGCACCTTCTACTTAAAGCATCTGCAACCTTATTTGCACTCACACTGATATGCTTGATGACAAAAGTAAATTTATGCATAAACTCTACCCACTTTCCATGCCTCTCATTCAACTTCTCCTATCTTGTGATGAACTGTAAAGCATGATTACCACTGTACAACAAAAATTCCTTGCGAATAAGATAATGCATCCACTTCTTTAAGGCTTGAATCACTGCATAGAACTCTTTGTCATATGTGGAGTACTTCTTCTTGGTATCATCTAGCTTCTCACTGAAATATGCAACAGGTCTATTATCTTGACTTAAGACTACTCCAATGGCTAATCCACTAACATCACACTTTACATGGAAGGTCTTCCCAAAATCTGGTAAAACCAGAATTGGTTGTTCTTTGATCTTATCCTTCAATATCCTGAAGCTTTTCTCATCCTCCTCTGTCCACTTAAAATATTTATGTCTCTTCTTCACAGTGTCTAATATTGATGCACATATACCACTAAAAATTTTGATGAATTTCCTGTAGAAACTTGTTAATCCATGGAAACTCCTTACCTCAAATATGCTTCTTTGTGATGGCCAATCTCTGATTTCTTTCACCTTTTCTGGATCCATCTTCAACTTGTTTGAAGAGATCAAAAAACCCAAATATGTGAGTTATGTCTTCATAAAAGAACACTTCTTCAGATTTATCAGCAACTTCTCTTGCTGCAACCTCCTCATCACTAATGTCAAATGCCTTAAATGTTCTTCTTCAGTTCTACTGAAGACTAGTATATCATCCAAATATACAATCACAAACTTACCTATGAAATCTTTCAGTACTTCATTCATTAATCTCATAAATGTGCTTGGGGCATTTGTTAATCCAAATGGCATAACAAGCCATTCATACAATCCTTCATTTGTTTTGAATGTTGTTTTCAATTCATCTCCTTCTCTCATCCTTATCTGGTGATAACCACTTTTCGGATATATCTTAGAAAAATAACTTGCTCCACTCAAGCAATCCATCCTGGGTAAAGGAAATCTGTACCTGATGGTTATCTTATTGATGGTTATCTTATTGATGGCTCTAGAATCTGTGCACATTCTCCATCATCCATCCTTCTTAGGACTCAATATAGTTGGTACTGCACATGGGCTTAAGCTCTCCCTGACTAAACCCTTTTCTAACAAATCTTGGACCTGGTGTCAACCTGTATGTTGTTTTAATTGGCAAGCTTGCTCCTGGAATAAGATCAATGTGATGATTGATGCTCCTAATGGGTGGAAATGAGAAAGGTAACTCATCCACCACTATGTCAGCAAAATTTGTTAGAATATAATGGATGTGCTCGTTTTAACATAGACAATATCACTATTGTCACCCAACCATATGCCGAAGCCACCCTCTGAGCACCCTATCCTTGACAGAGAATCACTTTGGAAGCAAACCCTAGGCTAGATAGCCAAACAAAGGGTAGCGCACATTTTCCCAAGGATAGTGCACCAAACAAGAGCTGATCAGATAGTCCAAACCATAACCAAGAGATAGTCCAAGCCAAAACCGAAATATGCTAGCTGCAGCAGCTGCAACGGCATCTCTCCTCCAAAATTGTGCATAAACTGGGCAACTGTAGTGCGCACAAGTGCTGCTCTGCAATTCTGAGAATTCCTGCCAAAATGAAGACTGGCCTCCTGTATTTATACTAATTATGGCTAACTACTTGGGCCAACTTCTCATTTTGGATACCTATTTACTCATTATATATTATTTCTTCTGGTCGACTTCTTCTCTTGGAGGCTAATAACCTAATACAAATTATCCTCTTGAGTCGACTTGTCTTCTAGGGTTATTAGCCAACTCATTAGGGTTTCTTCTTGCTTCCTGAAATATTCTATTATCGTTAGTTTTACACGTGGAGGTAAATACCTCCCACAGCTACCATAATATCAAGACTCCCTGCTAGCTAGGGAGGTATTGAAGGTAATGGTCTTGAGCACAAATATATCATTTACCTGTTAGCATCAACATAGTCGTATAGACTATCAATGTCATCAACTACATCATCTCTTGAAACCATACTCCATCTGAGTAATCAGACATGATGTTGGATAAGTCACTCACTCCATAGAGTGACATAAGAACCATTCTTCTAATCTGGACATATGTCCTAGAAGAATAAATGTCCTGGACCATTTTCCGTCTGGGAAATCTTTGTCCATTGATCATCCATCTAGCTGATAATCATTTCCAACACTGTTGATAGTCTTCAAGGCAATCGAAACAATAGCATTCAATAGAACAAAATTGTGTCTATCCATAGCAGTACACAACTACAATCCAGTGGTACACTACCACACCAAGTAGCACACATGTACTTGATTAGTGACGTATAGTCACAAACAGTGGAACACATCCACCATAGTAGTATACATCTACTGTCTAGAGACATACAGTGTTCATAACAATCATCTGATATCAACCTGAACAGAAACAATGTTATGATATAAACCGAATCATTTGGGCCATTCTTCCACTCACATCTGTGAGATCTTAGAAGAGCATTTGCCCTCAGAAGGTCAAACATCAATGATGAACTATCTGGACTATTCTTCTCAAGCAAGGAAGAATAATTGTCCTGATTTCTAAGCCTGGACCATTCCCCACCCTGGGCCATTCCTATGACACTAGACAAAGTGTAACCTAGAGAGAATGAGTCTGCCCTAAGGAATGTTTGTCCCTGATTGTTGAACCTGGACTATCCGGACCATTTCCTAAGGAAGTGACTGTCCTGCACCAACCTCCAAAACGGACCATTCCCCATGTTAACCACAATGGGAAATCATTGTCCGGCGAGGCGGGCCAGTCTTCTTGAGTAACCCTCAAGAAGAGAGACTGCCCTAAACCATTCCCCATGTTAACCGCAATGGGAAATCATTGTCTATGGTACATCAGCAATCCATCGAACCATTTTCATTACGAAAATGACCATTCAATCTAGACCATTTTCCGAACTGGAAAATGCATGTCCGTCAGAAATCTCAAACCACTTTCCGAACTGGAAAGGAATTTCTCATCCTGGACCATTTTTGAACTAAAAAATAATTGTCCATCAATCAATAACACATCAGTGCTTCCTCCCAACTTGAGAGCCATCTCTTCCTTTTTCAATAAGGAAGTCGTCTCCACGAGCTCCAGCTTGAGTACACAAACTCTTTCATCTTGGACAGAAGCTTTACCAAAATGTTTGCTTATTTGCTCATCTGTGGAGATATGTATTGGAGAACCACTTTCTCCTTTCTGGACTTCATCACGGATAATGTAATGCTTGATTTCAAATGTACTTCGGTCTGGAACATTGGTTTTCTCTTAAGGCTTCATGTAGCTCTGATCAATAAAGAATATCATTGTTGGATTCCTCTTTGGTTCATGCTAGCTCACAATATCATGGCAAGGGTCAAACTCGAACATATCCATGTGGCACTTCTTCTGTCATCATGAGATCTTTGTCATGGATTGGCAATCCATCATCTTGATCTTCTGAGTAATCATTCTGATACAATATCTCTGTTATAGAAAATCGTCACCACGCTTTTGTTGTGCATTGGAGATTCTCCACCAAGTTGTCTTCTTCCATCTGCATACAAGGGTCTCTTTCTGGTATGCCTCAAAGCCTTGAGGTTGCTCTTCATACACTCTTTGTTCAATTTCTCTGGAAAACAGTCTTTGCATTCATCTAATGTAGAACTCCAACCCATGGATATTGCGGATGATATAATGACTCATGTAGAGGTATGTCTGGTTTACTGAAACAAGTAATCATCATAGTCTTCTCCCTCCATCTGGGAGAACCTCTAGTTCTGGATCTTGCAATTCTTGCATTCATATACTTGTTCTTCATCACAACTTTCAGTTCCTTTGCTTGATTGCTTTTAGTGAGTTCATATCAGGTTGGTAATCTTGTGATTCTCGATACAATGACTGGTTGTTTTGGCTTCTCTTTCTTTCTTGGAATCTTCATGTTCTTCCTCATGTTTTTCTTTAGATCTTGGGTCCATGGAGTTTCTTATAGATTCCATGCCCTAAATATTCCACTTCTTCCTTTCATCATAGGGTCACGAACGTAGATGGACAACCAGGGATACTTTAAGGCTTCTCTTCGAAGAAGACTTCTTCTAAGGTCGAATTGAACATGTATTGCCTTTCATGGCTGCTACCATGGATATATACTTCATCATCTTCAATGGATCATAGGATTAGCTCCCTCCTAATCCTTGCTTCATGTATGAGTGCATGTTTTCCTTTTGGAAATATATAATTGGCTCCCTCCATCTAACAGAGTCCACGCTTTCGTCTGCATTCTTATTGTCTTCTGCAAAGTGTCATAAGTCTTTCTCCAATTTCCTCTTGATTGCTGACTTCTTTTTGTCTTTGCTTCTTCTAAGTTTCTTCAAGATTGATTTTGATTTCGGATTATCTTGTAATAGCTTCCACATGATTTGTTTGATGTATTTCATCATTTCATGTGTATTATCTAAATTGTATAATGATAGCAATCCTTATCTTGTTTGTTCTTCCATAGGTATAGTTTTTCTTGGAACATTTTATCTTATAAGAGATACATATACAAGATATGTACAGATACTGTGCAAAAAAGATATGTACAGAGACTATGCAAACAAGATATGTACAAGAACTAAGAAGAGTATTGTTACCTTGTCTTAGAAGAAAAAGTTTGTTTTATCCTTCTTGGTCTTCTTTGTAGGTTCCTTTTCTTCGGAAACTGATGCTTAATGTGTCCCCTTCCTTTTCTTTAGCTCAGAACAATGATTCTTGTAGTGACCATACTTTCGACAATTGAAGCATTGTATTTCTGACATGTATTTCTCTTGATTTGGCTTCTTCCTTGAACCAAACTTCCTTTTGTTCCTGAAATTCTTGAATCTTGTTGTAAAGGTTTGATCATCATACTTATTTTGGGGTTTCTCTTTTGCACTAATCCTTGATTCTTCTTGAGCACAGCAAGTCCAAAGTTCCTCAAATGTAGGATACTCCTTCCTTGTGTTCATGCTTGCGGCAAATGCATCCCATGTCTTGGGAAGACCATTGAGTACTATGTTTACCAATTCCTTCTCTAAAATGATCTCTTCAATAGCTTGTAGTTGATCTCTTAACTGGGAGATTCTCATAAAGTATGATGTTATGTTGTCATCATCATTCATCTTCATGTCACGGAGCTCATTCTTCAAACTCATTACTTGTCCAATGTTTCTGACTGAGAAGAGGTTTGTTAGGACATCATACATCTTCTTTGATGAGTCAAGATGGGAGATGTAGAGTATCAAGTGGTATTTCATAGAGTCCACTATGATACTCATGACATTGATGTCACTGTCTTTGAACTTCTCTATAACTGCAACGTTCTGTGGTTCCTTCTCTTTTCCTTCTTCAAACTCTGGTTCCACGATCTTTCCTTTCACGATATCCAGCACTTTATTCTTGGCAAGGATGACGTCAATCCTTGTCTTCCACGCTCTGAAATTAGAAGCTCCATCTAACTTGTTTTCTGACTTCATAGAGTAAGTCATGGCTACTTTGACTTGGTCAACCCTAGATTTGATCATAAACTCAAACTTGACGTCTTAGCTTACTGAGAGTACCAGGAGGTGCACTAGGCTGGGGCGCACTAGTCTATCCGGAAATTATGTGAATCCCTTCAATTAAGGTGCATCAACGAGAGGATTAGGGTTTCTTCAACTGTACCTGCTAGTAACCCTAGAGGTAGTGCTTTGGTAACTGCTCCTGCTAGAAACCCTAGCAGCAGTTCTTCAACAAGCTTAGTATCCTTATGGCTATGCTCCCTTCCAGTGGTTAGACTGAATGAAGGAGGTGTGGGCCCATAACCTGTTAGAATATAATGGATGTGCTCGTTTTACCATCAACAATATCACTATTGTCACCCAACCGTAGGCCGAAGCCACCCTCTGAGCACCTTAACCTTGACAGAGAATCACTTCAGAAGCAAACCCTAGGCTAGATAGCCAAACAAAGGGTAGCACACCTTTTCCCAAGGATAGTGCACCAAACAAGAGCTGATCAGATAGTCCAAACCATAACCAAGAGATAGTCCAAGCCAAAACCGAAATCTGCTATCTACAGCAACTGCAACAACAACTCTCCTCCAAACTTGCGCACAAACTGGGCAACTGCAGTGTGCACAAGTCCTGCTCTGCAATTCTGAGAATTCCTGCCAGAATGAAGACTTGCCTCATGTATTTATACTAATTCTGGCTAACTGCCTAGGCTGACTTCTCATTCCGGATACCTATTTACTCATTATATATTATTTCCTCTGGCCGACTTCTTCTCTTGGAGGCTAATAACCTAATACAAATTATCCTCTTGAGATGACTTGTCTTCTAGGGTTATTAGCCAACTCATTAGGGTTTCTTCTTGCTTCTCAGAATATTCTATTCTCATTAGGTTTACACGTGGAGGTAAATACCTCCCGCAACTACCATAATATCAACAAAATTATCTAGCAGTTCCTAAATTTATTCAGGGAAATCATCCATAGTAGTGCTTGTAAGGATGACTATGGGCTTCCTCACCATAGAAAACTGCATCTCTTGCTCCTTCCTGACTTCATTCAAGAGTTCCTTCCCACTCATGAGAAGTATGCTTGGGTTGGCTTCTTCCTTCACCTTCTTATCCTCTATTGAAAGCAATATGTGTGTTCGAACATTCTTCTCAAGTGTATAAGTGTTATTCATCCCATCATGTATGACATTTTTGTCAAACTGCCATGGTCTTCCCAATAAAACATGACAAACATCCATGGGTATTGCATCACATAAAATCTCATCTCTGTATCCTCCTATTTTAAATTCAACTTGGCATTGTTTACTTACCATTACCCCGTGTCATTTTTGCAACCATGAAACTTTATACGGATTTGGATGTGCAATGGTCTCCAGCTCCAACTTTTCCATCATCTCTGTGGATACTAGATTATCAGTTCTTCCACTATCTATAATCACCTTGCAAACTCCATCCTTGGTCTTGCAAGTAGTCCTAAACAAAATGTTTCTTTGTATTGGTGCTTCCACCTCCTTCTCTGGTTTCAAGAGAATTTTCCTCATCATGAGGGTTTTTCCATCTTTAGTAGCTTCTGCCTCAACATTCCCCCTCTGTGCTTCAGAAATGTGATCTTCTCCTCTTCCTTATTTCTTTTTCTCAGGGCATTCCCAAGACATATGCCATGTCTTTCCACAGGCATGGCATCTTATCTCTCCTCCTATGCCTCTTCCTCTTCCTCGAGGAAAATAATTCCTTCCACCATAGTGTCTCCCTCTGGAGCTTCCTCCTCTTTTTGTATGACTGTGGGGCTTTTCAATTTCATCTTTGGGTTTATGGGACTTGTCATGGACAATCCCCTTACCTCTATGTGGGATTCTTCCTCTGCTTCTTTGGCTTTGATTTCTGGCCAATTTCTCTTCTGCTTTCAGGGAAGCCTACTAAGCATCTTCAACTGTCCTCATAGTCACGATGTTGATTTCATCCTGGAATTCATATCTCGGGCCATTAATGTATTTGGCAACCTTCTCTTCATCACTTTCACGGTGACCAGCTCTGATGTTCAGCCTATAGAACTCTTATGTGTACTTTTTTACTGTCAAACCCTTATGTCTCAGGTTCTGTAGTCTCCTGAATATATTTATTTGATAGTCTTTGGGTATGAATTAATTCTTTAGCTTGGCTACCATTATGTCCCAACTTTGAATCTTATGTTTTCCTTTGCTTCTTTTGTCAACCTGCAGTTCATCCCACCACAGTGTTGCATGTCCTTTTAGCCTTATGACAACATGTTTAAATTTCTTCTCATCGTCGACCTCCTCATAGTCGAAGTATTTGTCCATTTCTCTTATCTAGTCCAGCAGCTCTTCCACATCCAAATTACCTTCATACATTGGGATTTCCATTTTTTCTCCGGCTCCCATTTTTACAACAGCTCTCAGCAAGCGTTCTTCTGTAGCATCTTCTCTTGCAGCTTCTTCTACTTATGATTCCTCACTCTCAGCATCACTGGTGTCACCTGCATCTGGTGCTCTTCTCTATGCAGTTTCCATGGCATCTAGCCTTGCACGGAGTCTCCTCGTTTCCTCCTCCATTGTTGGATTCGCTACAGGATTGTCCCTGCGTCTTCTTGGCGGCATGGTGCTAAGATTTATTCACACAGAGATTAAATTATGGCTCTAATACCACTTGACGCAAACCCCATGCCTCTCCCAGGGTTTGTGTGACCTCCTGGTCAAGGATCGATTAACTCTGAGTCGAATTGACTCTTAGGGCTTTTGTTGAGTCCCAAATTTGTTTTACACAAACCCCTATTAGCTCTATGTGCAGGTTCTTTGAAAACATGCAGGTGCTTTCCTAATGCTTTTTCCTTTAAAAAAAAAATGAAATACAGGCGCTAGCTCCCTTTGCTAGGCGCCTTTCTTCATATGACCCTGGGTTGTGACCCAGGGCTTAACTCAAGAAACACTAAGCCTTCAAGATTCAGGACTATAGGCACCCAACACTACTCCGATCTCCCGAAGTACTATGTAGTCGAAGCTACGAATCAGGTGCCACGTATCCCTCACTTAACTAACAGTCAGGATGTGTCCTTGCATCCAGGCTTTGGGCGACTTTCGGTTAACATTTCCTTCTCCCCTTTCTTCTGGAGTGCTCTGCCTCTGAACTCCACAATATTATGACACATGTCCGCGACAGATCAACGACCATGATTGAACTCTGCCTTCGGGCTTCGAGAGTTCTTACGCCACTACACAGACTTTCTCCCGGAGTGCCTCTCCTATGAATACATGGATCTTCACCACGTGTCTCGATTATCGGGAGGTCACGATTACTTCATTCCTTCGAGACTTCGACAAAATGGCCCTTTGCTCCTTGCAATTCTCATGGAGCTCTAGCCTCTCGGACCTCCAAATATGTTGACACTTGTCCACTGTGGAACGAATGGTCACGATTTTCCCTCCTCTTTGATACTTCAGCTATCCCAGCTCTTTTGCACTCTTTTAACCTCTGAATGCACTAAGTGTCGAAGGATCCTAAAGGATATCCTTCGCGCAACTATCCTAGATATGATGGTCGTCAGCTTCCCGGCGATATCCCATGGGATATTCACCATCGCTTCTCCAAACTCTTCCCTTCAAGGGATTACTATCGTTGGCCCTTCTGAGCTTAACTACTCGATGTATATGAGACCTCTATCTTCCCTCTGTGCGCTTCTTTTGAACTTAAAAATGTTCAGACTTACAATTTTCTAAGTCTTTTCTCCTTAATGCTTATGATTTCTATCTCTCTTGAGCTTGTTCCTCCAAGGTTTTACAACCTTGGGTGCACTCCTTGCGGCCTTGAAACTCTTCCACTTGATTGTTCTCCTTTGGGACAAAGAGTCTAAGAACAACTCGACCTGCACACTCCTTGTGTGGCTCTGTGCTTTCTTTGTGCTACTGCTATCAAAGATTCAACGTTATCTCTCCTCAACTTATCTAAGTTAAACTTAACTTTGTCAATGCACTCTTTGCGAACAATATGCACTCCTTGCACGAGCTCTCAGAAGAGAAACAATTGAAACTTATTCTAACTCTACATATTCATGTGTATAATCACAAAATGCATTCATAAGCACAAGAACAAGTATAAACAGAGAATTTAAATGAACAAAAATCCTACCATTCATTCAAATAAACACAGTAACAACAACACCAAACATTTGGATTAAAGCTTATATGTTCTATTCATTCAAGTGATAATATACATAGATACAGGCAGTCCTCCCCTGCTCCTTCAACAACTTATAAAATGCTCTCTAGCTCTCAACAACAATAGCTCTCTCTCTCTCTCAGAAATAGCAACTATCACAAATAAGCAGCAAAAGCCTTCTTTGGGCATAAGATACAAACATATATACAAGGGGTGATTCATCGAGATTTCCCCCCCAACAACCTAAATGCTATCCTATCAAGATTTGTGAATCCACCTACTAAGGACTAAGAAGTTAATAGCATTTACAAAAAGATAAGGGATGATGTGCAGCCTCTGTACAGTATAGTCTTTACATTAAAGTGATATTGATCTGAGAGGATCTTTATGGATGGCCTTAGCCTCCAATTCATTAATTACATTTATTTTCATGAAATTCAAATTCAAAAAGGTGCACTCTCCTTTGTATAGTCCAAATCAACTCCATATATGCATTGGTTGATGTGTTGTCCTCCAACCTGTCCTCCTCTTTTAATGTTGATGTATATGCTCCTGCATCAGATCAGCATGCTTCATTATTAGTCCCTTGGTTATGAACAGGAACGGAGTACCCTCTGAACAATAAATTTTTAAGAGATGCATTGCTACACATACATGTCATTTAATTCCTCATGATCAATTACTCATGGAAGAGAATCTCGTATGCATGTAATTAGTTATGTGAGTATTTAATTTACTTTCTACAGTGTGGTGTGACCATTTAAAAAAAAATTGAAATACTTTAAGACTTAGCTCTGCATATGCTGTGTCTAGCACTTCATAAGTTTACAAACTCGGATTGATGATAAAATGTAACAGAATTGTTATCATATAATTTCACTGACAATTTACTCATTCATGAATGTGGAGAAATTGAAACTCTATGAGCCTTCCATGTTGAATCAAGAGGAGGAGGAGGTCTTACCTACCATAGAGGACTTAGCACCATATGCTCAGGAAGAGCCGGCAAAACACAGAGTTTTGCAGAAGAAGTCCAAAACTACAAGACAGGGGCAACATGATCTTTGGCAGATTAGGTTGAAAGGACAACTTCTAGGCAAAGAAAAATAGTACTCCAAGCAGAAGGTAGAGGAAAAACTTCCTCACCTCATTCAATAAAGTTTTTGGGGACCAAAAGCCTCCCTAAATGGGGAGGTATGATCTGGATTGGATCATCATACAATTTGTCATCTATCTCGGTACTTTCAGAGTGGAAAAAATGGGAGGAATCAAATTGTAGAGTCGTTTTAGTGGCAAGTCCCAATTTGGAAAATTGGGGTCAGAAATCCTCTAAAATATTTCATGGCCATTTTGAGGCATCAAATGAAATTTTTGTCCAAAACATTTATAGAACCAAGACAACATATTCTACATGTCGAGACCTTTCCAACGATGCAAGAATCGCCTGAATCGGTGATCGTATGTGAAAGTTATGCCTCCTGCAAATTGACCTATCGAGTTGACCACCATAGTATGAGTGGATGTCACGTCAACCCCCACTACACACACATGTGGGGCTTGCCACATGTAGACTTTCAAGAAGATTCTAGAAGGTTCAAAACCTTATCACTAATTGAAGGGTCGAGGAAGTCAAAACCATAACCCTAGACTATTATCGGGCTATGTTAAAAACCCGGTTGTTGGGAGGAGAAAGGGGTCCATTCATTAGCATTGTATTTGTTCCACAATTGAGCATATCATCTAGGAGTGGTATTTTGAGAGCATAATAGAGGAGGAGATATTATGTAGCATCCACATAGGCCACATTGTCAAAGACAACTCCACAGTGAGTGTCTCTTTCTTTGTATTTGCATTTGAAGAAAAGAGAGAAAAGCATAGGCCTCACCTTCTAGTTGGGTTTTCTCTTGTATTGGATTTCCCAAGATATATTTTGTGTTCATTTGTGTGGATGGTGTGTTATTTTTCTCATTTCTTTCATTTTCATAATCAAACTTTCATCAGTTTCGTTAACCAATATTTACATAAGTAAATTTAATTTTATATTTTCTTTTGATTAATTGTTGTCACAATTTTAACAATAATACCTTGCCCAAGCCCATTCATCACCTCCTTTGCAAGCCAAGAGAATTCAAACACCATTGTAGCTTCTCTAATAACATTGGTTTTGTAAACATGTCTACATAGTTTTCTTGAGTGTGAACCTTTTTTATATCTACTCCACCTCCATCAATAACACGTCTTACAAAATGGTACTTAATATCAATATGTTTCGTCTTACTATAGTAAACTGGATTTGTAGCCAAATGAATAGCACTTTGACTGTCGCAGAATACAATTACGTTGTTCTGCATTCTTCCAAACTCACCCAGAAGACCATTCAACCAAATTGTCTCTTTGCAAGCATGTGAGGCAGCAATATATCATGCCTTTGTATTGGATAAAACGATTGTTTCCTAAAGCTTTGACATCCAACTAATAGATCCTCCTGCAAAAGTAAATACATAACATGAAGTAGACCTTCTTTTGTCCAAATCACCTGCAAAATTTGAATCAACATAACTGCATACATAACCACTACTACCATTAAAGGTGATGCAATAGTCACTTGTGTCTCTTAGATACCGAAACACCCATTTCACTGCATACCAATGTTATTTTCCTGGATTTTCCATGTACCTTTTGACAACACCCACTACATGTAAAATATATGGTCTGGTACAAACCATCACATACATCAAACTTCATACTGCATTAGCATAAGGTACACGAGACATACAATCATTTTCTTCCTCACTACTAGGACATAAACCCGAAGAAATCTTAAAATGGGAAGCGAAAGGGATATTTACAGGTTTCACATTATTCATCATGAATCTTAGAAGTATCTTCTCCACATACTTCTATTGTGAAATCCAAAGCTTACCATTTTTTTGTCTCTATGTATTTCAATTCCCAAGATTTGTTTTGTTGCTCCTTGATCCTTCATATCAAAAGTATTAGCCATCTGATGTTGATGTTTTGGTAACAATGAGAGGTATTCCCTCCTCGACAACTTTTCTTAGAGAAAAGGAAGATTCCAAGAATTCAAAGGAAGACCATTGAACAGTTGAAGAACACCCCAAAAGAGAAGTCGGTCCACAACAAAATAATAAAGTCGAAATAGAATTTCCAGGAAGAGAAGTCGGCCCACAAGAAAATAATAGTGGAAATATAATTTCCAGGAAGAGAAGTCGGCCCCAACTAAGTGATAGAACAAGTATAAATAAAGGTGATGCCTTGCTCATTTTGTCGTCATCAGATCAGCTCTCTTCTTCTAGTGCGCACTGCCCAGTTGTCTCGTGCCAATTGCAGTCGCAGTTGCCAGTTTTAATTTTGTGGTGCGCTATCTTGTTCTTGGTGATTTTATCTTGTGTGTTATCTCTAGAAAAGTTGTGCTAAGGTTGTGTGGTATTGCTCAGTTTTCTACTCTCGCTAGCATTTGACAAGGAGGAGAGATAAATTCTTGTATCAGGATTTCTTTATTATCAATTTATCTCTTGTGAATAGAGCTTGTTCATGGTTGTATTATATTATCGAAAAGATTCTCTCTAAGAAAAGTTGGTTGGGTTTTTCCCTGGGTTTGGGTTTTACCGAGATAAATCTTTGTGTCTTCTTGTGCTTGTTTATCCTTCTTATATTTTCAGTATATGGTTGTTGAATGTAAAAGAAGATCTAAATACTCATGTAAATCTATTGCTCTAAAAATTTAAGAAAATCTAACATCTGAGCCTTTAACTTGTTGATAATTTTTCTTGCAATAAGCATATCATCAACATATAATACCAAGATAATAAATATTCAATTCTTGAAACTTTTGAAGTAAACTCAATGGTCATACTCACTTCTTGTAAAACTTTGGCTCAACATGACGGAATCAAAATTTTTGTACCATTGCCTGGGTGACTGCTTCAGGCCATACAAAGATTTCATGAGCTTGCAAATTAATCTTCTTTTGCAATGTTGCACAAAACCCTCTGGTTGTTCCATGTATATCTCCTCGTCCAAATCTCCATGTAAGAATGTTGTTTTAACATCTAATTGCTCTAACTCCAAATCAAGCAAAGTAACTAGTGCCAAAAGAATACGAATAGATACAAGCTTAACAACTGGTGGAAAAAACTCATGGAAAGCGATACCTTCCATCTGAGAGTACCCAATTGCAACCACCCCTTTGCAACCAATCTGGCTTTATATCTTTCAATTTTTCCATCAACACCTATCTTCAATTTGTAGACCCACTTACATCCAACAACCTTTTTATCTTTAGGAAGTTCTACCAGGTCCCAAGTTTTGTTTTTCTCCAAGGAATCCATCTCTTTTTTCATTGCCATCTTCCATTTAGCATAATCAATATCATTAAGTGCTTCCTGATAACAAGAAGGTTCCCCGTCGTTAGTAATCAAAACAACGAAAGAAACAAAATCAGTATACCTCTTAGGGGGATTTCTTTCCCATGTAGACCTTCTCGGTGTTGTTGTGGAATTTCCTCATTCTCCTAAATATCTTCAGCGTCTACGACTTCTTTATCATCAGAAGTTTCTTCTTACTTCGTTGTGTCTGTAGATTGTTGGGTCTCCCACCAAATTTGTTGATTCAATGGTACAATTCATGTTTCACATCAACTTCTACATTTTTTGATTTAATGAGAGGAGATTCATTAAAAATTACATCTCTGCTAATGATGATTTTGTGGGCAGTAGGATCCCATAATCTATATCCCTTTGCTACATCATCATAACCAACAAAAAGACATATTTCTTTGATCTAGGATCTAACTTAGAACATTGATTCTTAGGAATAAGAGCATAAGCTTCACAACCAAAAAAAATTAAATTTGAATAATCGCAGGGATGACCTATGCATACCTCTTCAGGGATTTTACAATCTATTTCAACTGATGGTGATCTATTATCAAATAGCAAGCAATTGAGACTGCTTCTGCCCACAACTCTTGACACAAATTGGCATTGTTGAGCATGCTCCTTGCTCTTTCTAGAAGAGTCATGTTCAGGCGTTCTGCCACGCCATTTTGTTGGGGAGTATAAACAGTAGTTTTATGTCTTATGATCCCAGCGTCTTTGCAATATTTTTCAAATTCTAAAGAAGTAAACTCTC
>WSFP011473044.1:0-17418 GCA_009831015.1 Picea engelmannii
GGGATGTTCCCTCATCTCCCGAGAGAAGATCTGACATGAGTGGCACTTCTTGACTGGCTCAACACAATCTTTGATTAGCGTAGGCCAAAATTAATCAGCTCGTAGAATCTTTTGGGTTGTTTCCAACCCAGAAAAATCACCACCACATGCTCCAGTGTGGCATTCATTAAGAACAAGTTTCACTTCTTCGTGAACGAGGCACCCGCGAAGAATGCAATCTACACCTCGACGGTAGAGACTGTCATCGAGGATGAGATAATTTTTTTCCTGATGGCATATTCGTCGATGATCATCATGAGAAGAAGAGGTGGGGCACTTCAAATTTCGGAGATATATTAGTATATCTCCATACCAGTGGTCCGAAGATGAGATCTGGAAAACATCTCCTTTAATAGGCAATTCTTCGGGTGTAACATCACCTAATTCGACCAGAAGTTTCGAGATAAGTTCCGCAAATACCAATGACTTTTTAAATTTCATGGAAACAAAATCCAAGTCAAATCCTTGGAGGATAGCGATCCATCTACTTATCTTTCCATTGATGATGCGTCATGTCAACACGTATTGAAACAGATTCACAACGACAACTATGGTGGTCTTACAAAGAATAATATAATAACAGAACCGTTGGACAGCATGCACTGTTTCCAATGAAAGATTCTCAACATGGGAGTAGTTAATTTTCGGCCCAACCAGGCCTTGGCTCAGGTAATAAATCACATGCTCTTCGAGAAGATCATCCTCTTGAACCAAGACCATACCGATATTCAACTTTGTGGCGGCCAAGTATAATAAGAAAACTTTATTATAATTGGGAGTCCAGAGAAGAGGGGCAGGCGTAAGGGCGTGTTTCAATGCTTCGAAAGATCACTGCGCGGCTTCGTCCCAACAGAAAGGGACTTCCTTCTTTAGTAAACGCGTGAACCTTTTTGTGATCTCAGCATAGTTTGCGATAAAACACCAAATAAAGTTCACTTTCCCTTGTAAGCTCTGAAGATGAGGCATTATGCATAGGGGAGGCAACTAAACTATCGCCTCAAGCTTAAGAGTATTGACCATGATCCCTTTTGTCAAAACTATGAAACCTAGAAGACGACCTGACGTCATGCAGGAATTGCATTTGTTTGGATTCAAGCGAATCTGATTGTAGTGACATCGCTCAAAGATTAGTCGGAGGTGCGTGGGATGATCAGCTCTCTTACAATATCATGATGCTAAATCATTGAGATAAGACTTGACTATATGTCTAAGGTCATGGAAAGAAAAATACATGGCCCGCTGAAACATGGCTCTAACATTCTTCAGGCCAAAAGGCATATTACGATAAGAAAATGTTCCCCACAGACAGATAAAAGTTGTTTTATGCTAGTCCTCGGGTTTGATCTATATCTGATTGTATCCCAAGAATCCGTCCATGAATGAAAAGACCTTACAACCTGCGCATTCATCGAAAATCTGGTCAATGAATGGGGTGGGGAAATTATCCTTTGGACATGCCTTATTCAAATCATGAAAATCCATACACACGCGAATCGTACCCTGCTTTTTTTTGACCGGAACAGGATTTGACACCCATTGAGTCAACTGAACAGGGTAGATGAAACCGACTTTCAGCAGTTTCTCTACTTCATCCTTAATAGTTGTTTCTTACCAAGGATTCACTGGACGAAGCTTCTATCAGAACGACTTAGCATCAGGATAAGTCGCTATCTCATTTTCGACGATTCTTGGATCAATGCCTGGCATTTCCTCGTAAGACCAGGAAAAAACATCGTGGAATTCCTTAAATAAATCTATATAGATTCGAACCTCTTCGGGGGAGCAGTCCGCTCCGACGAAAATTTTCTCAACAACGCCAGGGGTTCTGGAGATATGAATAGGTATCATTTCAATGATACTTTCCATATTACCTTTAGCACAAACTGAATGCGTAGCCAGAGGATTAACAGGATAAGGCCTGTCTCCAGTCATAGTCAACATGAATTCACCTACCTCTCTTCTTCTTAACTCTAGGAGAAAATAAGATCTATGATGGATATCATCCTAGGATCTGTCTGGACTAGTCAATGCCTCAAGAATCGCCTCATCTGAGGGAAATACCAATTCTAAAGAATCAGTATTGGCAAGGGAACCTTGAGCCCGAATAGGCACGAGAACTGGATCTAATTCTTGTGCGGGAGTCAGATCCAAGTCAATCGAAGCTTGTTGGACAATACTATACCCAACTTCTTCCATGGAAAAGGGCATGGCCATTCCATGATGCCATGTACTTTCCATCGAAGTTGATGGGGAAGGAAGAGTCCACGGATCATTAAAGTAAGTTGTTCAAAATGACGACACTTGAAAGATTTCATCCTTAGGCTGGTCGAGGAAAATCGATATCATCTTAACATCGCCAGAAGGAGGTGGGTAATCGAAAGTACCCATCAAAGGTGGGCACATACTAGAACCCACATTGACGACGTCGGGCTGAGGGTTATCAATCATCGAGACCATGGATGTCCCCAATGAAGGGTTAGGCTTGGAGAAGGACAACTGATCAATGGTTACGATTCTTCCCTCATGTGGAAACAATAAGAGCCAAAACATTGTGGCAACCACTGCATGCATTGCATAGGTCCAACTCCTTCCTAATAGGAGTTTTTAGTCGAGAGGCACATCGACCACTTCAAATTCGACGCACACGATTTTCCCTCCCAACTGCATGGGAAAAGAAGGGATGATTCCATGTGGTTTGAAAGAATGACCATCGAAAGCAGTAACCAAAGTAGGTGATGGAGACAAAATGGGTTGGCCAATGGACTTCTAACATGCCAACAACATCATGCAGGTCGAGGTGCCCTCATCAACCATCATACGAAAAATATTTTGAGTGAAAGATTTTGTGGGGTGAGCCACTACTATCTGAAATGCCACGTGGTAAGGGAGATGAGGTTTCAAGTAGTTCATATCAAGAATGATAGCTCCTGGATTATAGGTCTCAGCGGATCCCAAAGCAGAAAACAGAGCCTTTCTCTGTGTAGGGCAGCTCTGGAGGACCTCCAAAGTAGACATCATGCAAGGGGTTTGTGACAAATCCTCTACCACAGAGTAATTTTGGGCAGTGTTGGCACAGGGGCAGACCTAGGGTTCAACGCTTCAACATCTCACTAACAAAATCTAACTACCAGCCCTTTCGAAAACACCTGCGTAGCAGATGGAGTCTCACCCGAGGTAGAGGCAGGGGTGGTTGCAAGACTTAGATGTCTGCAACCTTAGCTGGGACACAGATATGTGATTCTTACTCTTAGCAAGCACTTTAGCATAGATCATTCATCAGTATTTAACCCTCATGGCACTCCGCAGATGGCACAGAGCACAGCAGCATTCACTTAGATCTAGGTTAAGTTAGTACTTAACAACAGCAGAATAGGTCTAGCACTCAGCACTTTCATATATGTCAAATCTATACCCACACATCTAAGAAGCACAAAGAAAAGTGGATCTATCTAAGTATATCATAGCAAAGCACATAGCATAATCATATCAAGCACAACACATGGAAAGAAACCAACACATTAAGTTGAAGCATTGAGCACAACACACAGAGTTATTGTGGTTCACCCCCACCCTAGGGCGATGTCCACAAAGTCTTCTTCTTCTTTATTAGCTTTGGTCAATCGAGTTACAACACATATCTCACACTTGTACTCCGCATAGGACAGGAGATCTGCACGCACCTCGCCAGATCCTCCTTCCCCGAGTAGATCTAGCACAGAGCCTTCTTTTACAATATGTGCACTTAGCACTTACAACACTTGCACTCAGCTCTACAAGTCGGTCACACAATATACACAAATCCTTTACTAGCACTTAGCTTATCTTCTCGCCCTCTCTTACATTGCTTAGCTACTTATTTATACTTTACAAAATAGGCCTAAACATGGGTAAACCCATGGGCTGACATCCCTTTCCCATTACATTAACCCAAAACCATAAAATGGCCCCAAAACTAGGCCAAGATCCCATGATCTTTGCTTCGCCTGGCGCTCCATCTTTGACAGCTTATCGAAGTCAAAAAATGGTCAAATATGACCAAGTGTTCCTCAAAACTTGGTCAAGGTCCAACAGGCCCCCAACACTCACCTGTGACTCATCCCGAGTCACTCTAGTCTGATCAGCTCTGCCTCGAATTTCTCGAGCTTGGCCTAAACTACTTCGACCTGTTGCAGTGCGACATCCTCTTGCTCAGTGAACTCTTGTATCACTGCATCATTTACTGGTCCTTCCATGCGTTGTTCTACGGTGATGAAAACCTGTTCAAGCTCGGTTTCCTGGCTCTCTACTTCAGTGAACAGTTGGCATGATTTCTCTTGGAGTGGTTGAAGTCATTGAGAGACTTCCATCACTTTACTTTGCAGCATGTGTACCTTTTTTTAGGCAGTGCGTTGTTCTGGAAATCGCTTCATTCTTTCAACTGGGGTCAAGGCCTTCAGCTATGCCTGTAGCATATCTGCATGTTGCTTTTCTTCTTGGAGTTGTACCTCTAATGTCTGCAATTCTAGGTTCTCTGTGAGGTTCTCATAAGTCTGGGCGCTTCTAGCACTCAGCTTCTTACATTCCAAAGACAAGGTTTTTAACCTATCAACTACGCTATGGGAAATTGCCTCCCTTAGATCTCTTACTTCTTGGGGAGTCTCGGGCATGGTACAAAGTTCCAGATCTGCGAGGCATTGTTGAAGTTGTTGGATTACTTCTTCAAGTTGTGCCACATGCTATGGGACACGTTCTTCAATTTTCACTTCAACAACCGTCACAGAGTTAAGTGCTTTGTGAACTCATTCCTGTATGTCAAGTTTCCCTGCAAGCAATTGGTCCTTGCTCTATTGTAACTGTGCTTTCTCCTCCTCCCACTTTGCTTGTAAGGAAAGTTGTTCCTGTTCTGACTTTCTTTGTTGTACTATAAGTGTGCTTTGTACATGTGCCAAAGCCTAGGTGGCTTGCGTTGTGTCTTCTTGAGCTCGTCGAAGGCGAGCTTCGACTTTCTCGACGATCTGGCATAATTGGGTGGGCTCATCGCCCATTCTTTTTGTTCCCGTCATGAAGGGAATAGTAGAAATGGCTCAACTCGACTGGAGTTCCTGCTGCACTTATTGAAGTTCACCCATGAGTCAGCTGAATATCTCCTCCTGCTTCACTTATTTCCTTTCTGCGATCTCTAGTGAGGCATCATTCAGTGCAACGATCAAGAAGTCGAAGTCGTCCTGTGTGAGGGTAGTCTTAAATGTAGTTCATGTGGCCTTAGTTTTATCTTGGGATGAGGGCTTTGGTGGGGTGACCTTCCTTTTCTTAGATGGATCCTCCTCCTCTCTAGGTAGAGTAACCTCGCCTTTGTTTTTCTCAACCTCTGTGCCACCTAGTTCTTCACCATCACCTCCCTGCACAGGTGAGATCGAAGTAGTCTTCATGGATGTGTTATGGATATCTTGAACTTCACCATCCATATTAGTATTTCTCGGTCTAGGTGTATCTAGTATAGCTTCAGGGCTTTCCACATAGGATATTTCTGCGGGGTTATCTGGAACAAGAAGGTCCATCGACCATTCCTTAGTAATCTTCTCCAAGTCTTCTTCTGCCAACTTGTAGTGTTACTGGAGTTGTTGTTTGTGCTCATCAGCATGCACTGTGATATAGGTGAAGTGGCAGTCCACACTGAATTTGATCAAAGGTCTAAACCTATGAAGTGTGTTTGGAGTGAGGTGCGGTGTAGACTGGATTGCATTTTTCAATTGGTTGTAATAAGTGTGGAAGACGGCATTGGACTGCCACTACTTGTTCATGTTATTGGAGTACCACAGCGTATAGAAATTCGTGGCCAGAGGTTCGAAGGGTTTGATCTCTAGAAAAGTGGCACCTTCTGGTAGCTCCCAGGCAATGAAAGCAATGAGTATGAGAAACCAACTAAAGTGGAACTCATACCCTTGGTCTTGCGCTTCTTTGTAGTCAAACTCTAGCTAATTTACAAGGTACTTCACCCAGTTCATTTGTACTCCCTCTGCGCACTTCCTTGCAAGGTCAACTACAAATCCAATCACTTGTGTGGGTCCGTTCTTTCAGACTAACTTCCCTGCGATCATCTGGAAACCGAGGCGCACTGTTGCATTCTCGATGGAGGCTACCTTGTAGCCTCACATTCCCTTCTCTACATCGCCATATGTGTCTTTTATTCACTGGGCGAGAGTGCGATCTATGATCTTTCTAGGGTAAAACTTATGCGGGTAAAGGCCCTGCATGCTTATCCCTATGATCTGATTGATCATAATTGGATCCATAGTGATGTGGTGGTCCAACCATAAGTATCCTCCATGGTAGCAGGACAACAACAATCTGATGCATGCATTCACTTGCTGATGCCTCCTGAAATGAGGAATCTTCATTACATTGAGGAGGGTTGATTGCGTGAGGTTATGGGTCCATTTTTGAGGGACAATATTTGGGTTCCTCCCTTTTGTGATAGTTAAGTACTTGTGCGAGGCTAGCATGCCGTAAACTTTAAGATCTCCAAGGTTAAAATCACTAAATTTCAGTGTTGTGAGCTTATCCTGGTCAGCACAAACTACGCGCACCCCTTTCGGGAGGTACGCAGTGACCAAAGCATAGTCGAAGTCTCTGGGTATAGTGTCTCGATTCACTGTTCCGCTTAGTGGTGGGATATACTTAGGCAAGATACTTGGGATCATCTTCACAGTGGTGAAGTCATTTTCGAGCTTAGATCGTCTTTTTGAAGGTGTTCGGGATGTTCCTGCTCAAGAAGTGGAGGGGGAAGCTGGCAATGCTCCTAAGGATGATTCTTGTACACCTGTAGACACTCCTTGCTCTGACATGAATCTCTTAGTCATTAATTCAATTAAAACTTCTTCAACTAATTTCTCAGCAGCACTGAGCTCGTTCTACATACAAGCTTGGGTCAGCTAGCTCAGGTGTGAAAGGAATTCAGAGACTACAATGAATAGTATGGGAACAAAGCAATGATCTCAGGTTGAATTAATCTTAGGATTCGTGCTCAAATTCTCACTTAGCAAAAAGTATTCTCGGTGCGTGGCATGATGGACTAAGTAGGGAAACTTAGCAACGGTTTGATGGCAATGGTTATGATCCTTCATTAACTCCTGTTCGACCTGTTATGGCGTGTTTCAACAATTGGATGAAGAACCTTTATTGCTTTTATGCTCGTTCGAAGTGGACGTCAAACAGATATATCGGCCCCAACAGCTATATTGCTTCGTCATGGTGAAGTAATCTATGTCGTTGCTTTGATATCTATGCGAAGCTCCAATTCTGCAATTTTTCTTTCTGCGAAGTATCCTCTAGAACCTCTTGTAACCTTACAGTAATAGCCCTTTTCTTTCTTGACTTTCTAGCCTTCTTCCCAGTGAGCTTCGTCTCAGTAATTCTTTTATCATTCTGATGCTTATTTTATGTGGTCTTAGTTACTTCGCGTTGTTGAAATTATGTTCTAGGGTTCCTGGATAATACTTCTTTTGTATTGAAAATAGGTGACTCAATCTTCTGTAGATCCTCTAGTGTTCTCTTAGCCTCGACATCGGAGTTGCTAGTATTAAATATCTGTGATCTCCTCTTCTATTCTTCAATCAAGTGTGCGATCCTTCTAGTCATAAAGTCTTTTAACTCTTTCTTATTCTATTCCAAAACTTCTTTTTCCTCTTTTTGTCTGGCTTGTTCTCTATCAATCCAAGGTTTTCCTATGAGCATGGTAAACGAGGTGTTGTATTCAACAAATTTAATAATCTCAAATTCTTCCTTTATCAGAGTGCTATTGATAGTCATAGGTATCTGAGAAAGCCTTCCACATAGGTTTACTAGCTTTCCTCTGAATAAACTTGTCCCTCCTAGGGAAGGGATCATGGAAAGCTTTCCTATATTCTCCCAAGTTCTTTCTGGCATAATGTTCACTTGTGTTTCTTCATCAAGAATACAGTCAATGTCGAAGTCCCCTATTCTTGCTTCGACTTTCTCCTTTTCTTTGAAGATCTCTGGTAATCGGACATCTTTATGTTCCTTCAGGATTTATTTTATCCGTATCAATATTTTCTTTGATTCTTGTTGGGTTTCTTCCTTTTCTGGATCCGCCTTTTTATCTTCTTGATTCATATTCAGCCTTTCCAACTTAGCAATCATTCTAGGGAAATCCAATACATCGTGGTCTAAAGTTGTGCAACATAGAGAACTAGGTTTTCTCCCAGGGCATTCCTTAGCAAGATGTCCTGGTCTTTTGCAACTGTAACACGGAGTTAATCCTCTCTTTCTCTTCAATGATCCCCAACTTTTCTTGTACTGTGCACTAGGATCATAATGGCTAGCCTACAAAAGTTTATTTCTAGGATCCTGCATCCACTTGTTATTCCAAACATTCTTTCTATACATAGGTATAACATATCTATCATTATACTTATCAGATCTATTCATATCAAACTTTCTTTCATCTATTAATGCCCTAGTTTTTAAGCTAGGACAGAATCTATAAAACATACCTAGATCCATGCTCTAGAAACAAAACATTTCACTTATCTTACTTCTACAAAGCACAAAGCTTCCAGATCTAAGGACTTTTGACTATTCTTACCTTTATTAGAGCACAAATCTTACAGATCTTACCTCTTTTATGCATATCTGACTTATTTCTTTCAAAAAATTCCACTTTTACTTTTCTTAGAGCACAGAGCGTTTAGATCTCGCTTCTTTTCTTCGGATCTGATCTTCCTTTCTTCAGATCTGACCTTATTCCTGGCACAAATCTTCACAGGTTGAGTAAAAATATGTGCACTAGGGTAACAGATCTACGCATAGATCTTTCATTTGCACAAAGTTTCTTCTTCCTCAGTAACCAACAATCACTGTTTCAGGTCCCGGCAACAGAACCATTTGTTGGAACAGGGACAGACCCAGGGTTCAACACTTCAACAGTGCACCAACAAAACCCTAACTACCGGCCCTTTCGGCAACACCTGCGAAGCCGATGGAGTCTCAACCGAGGTAGAGGCAGGGGTGGTTGCAAGACTCAAGTTCCTACAACATTAGCTGGAACATAGATCTATGATTCTTACTCTTAGCAAGCACTTTAGCATAGATCATTCATTAGTATTTAACCCTCATGGCACTCCGTAGATGGCACAGAGCACTACAGCATTCACTTAGATCTAGGTTAAGTTAGGACTTAGAATCAGCAGAATAGGTCTAGCACTTAGCACTTTCATATATGTCAAATCTATACCCACACATCTAATAAGCACAAAGCAAAGTGGATCTATCTAAGTATATCATAGCAAAGCACATAGCATAATCATATCAAGAACAACACATGGAAAGAAACCAACACATTAGGTCGAAGCACCAAGCACAACACACAGAGTTACCATGGTTCACCCCCACCCTGGGGCTATGTCCACAAAGTCTTCATCTTCTTTATTAGCTTTGGTCAATCGGGTTACAGCACAGAGCTCACACTTGTACTCCACATAGGACAAGAGATCTGCACGCACCTCGCCAGATCCTCCTTCCCCAAGTAGATCTAGCACAAAGCCTTCTTACAATCCATGTACTCAACACTTACAGCACTTGCACTTAGCTCTGCAAGTCGGTCACACAATATACACAAATCCTTTACTAGCACTTAGCTTATCTTCTCGTCCTCTCTTACATTGCTTAGCTACTTATTTATACTTTACAAAATAGGCCTAAACATGGGTAAACCCATGGGCTAACATCCCTTTCCCATTACATTAACCCAAAACCCTAAAAGGGCCCCAAAAGTGGGTTGAGATCCCGTGATCTCTGCTTCTCTTGGCACTCCATCTTTGATAGGTTGTCGAAGTCCAAAAATGGTCAAATATGACCAAGTGTTCCTCAAAACTTGGTCAAGGGCCAACAGGCAGCCCTCACATTTGGAATATGAGAATATTTCTTGAATGCCCCTTTCAGGATGAGTGTCATTGTTTCGCCCATCATCTTCTCAATCTAGAGAGGAAGAGATGGGTTTATGGCTTCCTTACCCTTTTCAATGGTTTTCGGCATTCTGTAATCATGTGCCCTAGTTTCTATGTAAGAGTCACCTTTCATCATATAGACGTTCGTGGTCGAGGTATTACTAGAAGATGGAGGGGGTCCCTGACTACCCCCATCCGCGCTCGAAGAGG
This sequence comes from Picea engelmannii, assembly GCA_009831015.1. Classification (NCBI taxonomy): domain Eukaryota; kingdom Viridiplantae; phylum Streptophyta; class Pinopsida; order Pinales; family Pinaceae; genus Picea; species Picea engelmannii. The sequence goes on from WSFP011473044.1 coordinate 10,194, forward strand.
CTTGAGTCATATTTTTCTCATGTGGAAATGGATTCGTTAACACAACAGGCTATTGTTGCGCCAATAACTTTTGGGCCTCCACGAGTCGAGGACACAAGCAATTCGGGTGGTCCTCCGTGCAAATATTACATGGATACTTTGACTTCCTCTTCTTTGTGTTTCCCCCGCCAGCATTGTTGTTGGGTTTCTTATCCCCCTTACCCTTCTTGTTTCATTGGTTTTTCTTCCCTTCAAGCTATTGGTTAGACTTCAAGTTCGTCTACTGCACACTGAGTACATCCAACATTTGAGTAGGGGGATAAGTCGAACCAGAGGTCTGGTTGGTCATTGTTTGTTGTATCGACAATTGTTGAAATTGATTTGACAGCTAATCAATGGGCTTTGGTTGTGCTGAACCAACTATACCATCGGCATGTGGCTTAGACTTGTGTCTAGCCTTGTCAAGGATGAACTGTGGCGCGTCTGGAAAAATCTCATATAGTAAACCAAACTGAGAGTATATCATTTTGAGTTGGTGTGCTCTCATTATCGCCTCCTCCTCTAAAAACACTCCTGACGTTGAAACATCCTTGGATAACTAAGTTACCAAAGACTTCAGGAACCACTCCAGCAGGAATGTCGGTGGGACCTGGACCTTGATCAAACTCTTCCTACACCACCATTATTATATGTGATTCGAGATATGATCGACCTTCATCTTCTCAAAGTTGGCCAGCAATTAATTGTCGGTATCGTATCTCACAGGTAGTTGGAAATGGTTGATAAAAACCATCGCCAAATCACTAAAGTAAGAGTATCTTGAGCGGTCGATATTAATGTACCATTTTGTGGCACCCCCGATGACTGCGTTGAAACAGGCGCAACTGTACGGAGTCGTCTCCCAACGATTTTGACGAGAACCATAGGTGGAAGGTGGTCACATGATCACTTGGATCTTCTTCGGGCTTACCTTCAAACTTTGGGATGTCTAAGAGAAACTTAGTCGGTATGGGAGGCCAACGCGGATCGTGACAAATTGGTTCGTTTAACAACCTTGACAATTCTGGAAAATGTAACGTCGCCAGAAATGGTAGTTAGGGATGTTGACTATGTACAGGAAGAAAGGATCCTAGAGTTTGACTGGCACTAGGTTGCCAGGAAAAGTTTGGTTGTTGACCGGGGTTCTGGTAAACACCATGGCCTTGTCCAGCATACGGATACTGCATTTATTGGGACATCATTAGCTGACTCTCGTAATTGGTCGTTGAGGGTTGGGTGGGGATTTATCCCTACGTCATGTTCCAAATATTATGGAAAGGGTTGTCCCCTATCAATCCGATGGGAATAGGTACTGAGCCTTGCCCGGGGTTCCATTGACCATAAAAGGGTTTTCCCCTGGTCAGCATCCCTGATGAGGAGAAGACTCATGTGTTTTCCCCCTGTGCAAGAATAGTACCCTGCATAGGATTTTGTTGTCCAAAACCAAGGTTTCCCCCGACCGATACAACATCTGACGAAAAAGCGTTATTCCCAAATGCGTCGAAAAATGAGAATGGAATTGAACCCAGCATTGTGGTGTAGGAAGAAGGTCCTAGACTGCTTTCTCTGAACAAGTTGTAGTTCATGTTCATCCCAACGGATTGCTGGGGAGCACCATCGAGCGAGGGGGACGAAGGAGGTATATGGCCTCCACCATAATGGATAGAGTTATAGGGGGCTGAGGTGCCCCCCATGGACCCTTGCAAAGGAGCGTTCAAGCTCCCTGCCCCCAGACCCATAGTCTGTAGGGTGGAGTAGGTGAGGACAGATTTTGTATGAAAGCCAAGAATTTCGTATGAAAACGTAGGGCTCATCGCACTCGGTGCGAACGGAGCAATGGTCGTTGTCATAAACGAAATCAGACCACTTCTCGAAGTAGAGGTGTTCGAGATCATTGTAGTCCGAGCCGACGAAGGTGAGTTAGGAGGCAGAATATCCCCTGTAGGGGCAGTCGTTAAGGGAGTGTGAGGAATCCCTGACGAAGTAGCAGCATTTTCTTCCATAGTTTCTTGCAAGACTATTTGGCGCTCGTGGTGTGTTACCCTTGGAGGGACAACTTGTACCAAAAGTGGCACCGTCCAGTCAGTGATCGGAGAATTAAACGGCCTGAGAGCTTCCACTCCAAGGTTAGAAATAGTCGGTTCCTCCAGATTCAAGTGCTCTCCTCTCGGAGTTGGCTCGGGCATAGTGTCCTATGGTCCGGTCACCTCAAATGACCCTTGATGGTCAATTCTACGCTATAATGGTGGCATTGGTGGCTCCAATGTAACCGGCGGTAGGCCCTGAAGCCTTCGCAGCCAGTGGAGCTCTTGATCTTCCACCTTGTGAGAAGATAAATGACACGGTAAGGCTTTTACTAACATTGAAAACCAAGCACTCACTAGAAAAGTTCCTACAAGCTAAAGCAAGAAAAAAACTATCTAGTTGGAAGAACAGTTACACCAGCCAACACTAGAGAAACTTACTGGTGCAAGTGCAACTCAAACACGGAATCACCCTCTGGGTATACTCTGCAAAGCATGGCTCGAAATATGCCCTAGGTACCGTGGTATACCCCCACAGTCACCTGTGTAAGTCCCTAAAATAAAGGCAACTAAGTTTCCATCTCGCAAATAGTCACTAGGCGAGTACAGTCGATAGTCGGGTGGACCGCAATGAGAAGGATAACAAGCCCGAAACCTACTGAGGGTATCAAAATCAAGTGGTTTGGAAGACAACTGAGCATCCCGAACAGATTTGGGGTCCATGAAGCTCCATAGGAAAATGCAACCGACGGTATCCCACAACAAGTCCTCAAAATGTGTTCCCCACTACGCGTGGTCCGACTTTGGAGGGGTTATCTTCGCTACCTTTATGCACGCAACCTCGTGTTTAGCCCCTGTGTTAGAGGGGGGTCCTGGATAACTTTCACATTTAATAGACTTTTTACACTCCCTAGATCTAACTCCAATGTTTGTTTTTAAGCCTCGAAGAGTTTCCTCTCCAACCTAATTCAAGGCTCTAGCCTAAACTAGTTGATTGACCCTACAAACATAAAGTCTAGTTTATTTTAATTAGTGTTTATTTTAAACGTCTTGTTTTAACTCAAGGAAATGGCAATGAAACTAGTGATGTGTTTTGAGAGACGAAAAAGAGGAGAAGTAAACGAAACTGAAAGAAAAATTACTTCTGGTTAACAATAAAGATTTGCAACTAACTCTTTAACCAACTTTTCATAAATAACTTTTTATAAGATATTTTAAAAGAAAACCTAAAACGAAATTTCACTCGACTACGAGCTACTTAATGTTCTAAGCAATCAGTAAAGAACTTAAGAAAATAACTCTTTTTCCTAACAAGAAAAATAACTAATCCAACTACTTAACCAAACTAAGAAATAAAAATCTTTTTCTTTTTTTAATATGCTTCAAACAAGAAACTTGAAATAGATTATTTTTCTTTTTCTTTAAAGAAAATGAAAGGGATTAAAAGAAAACACCAGAAAAAACTGAAACTGATCTGTAGCCCACTGCAAATCACAAGGAGTCACTAAAGACATCAAACAGGCTGATCAACAACTCAAAGACTCGTCAAAAACCCTTTCTAAGTAAACACAAGAAATATTTTAAAAGATAAGTAAACTGGCATCCAACCTAGGCTTCGACTGTAAAAACTAGAGACACTGACCTTGATCAAGAAACCCTGAGAAGTAAAACTTCAATCAGGGAAGAGGCTGACTGCCTCTTCTTAAAATAAATTCTTGACATAGGTATGCTATTGATACTTAAGAAGCTTGTGTATGTACGCGGGTTGGCTATAAAGTAGGGCACGTATGTATGTGTGTTGACCCGCAGCAGGCCGCGTACACCTCTGTACTTCTTGAAAAAAAAGTAAAACAGACTGACTAGCAGGGAAGGGAGAACTCGTATGGCACCAAAGGTGACCAGAATCTCTTAAAGACTCAGAAAAATCAACAAGAAACTCAAAAGGTAATAAAACCAATAAAACACCCCAAAAATCCCCTAAACCCTAGAGGCTTCCCCAGTATGGTTGCCAGTTCTTCTAATGGGAAAAAAAACCTATGGCTACACCAGGGTTTACAATATTAGTAGATCAATGACCGTGTAAAAGTCTCCTACTTTTCTAAATACCCCAAAAATATCCCAGACTCATACATGAAAAACAAAGTAACTAGGACCAGGTAATTGTACCTTTTACTCTGCCTCCGATGTCGATCCTCTTGCGCTTGATAGCTCTGTTGACTGCAAACCTCCTCCCAAGGCTGGCCTGCATTCACAAATAGATAAACATGAAACTATAAACATGCATTTCATATATAAATCAAGGGTTATATGTTAGAATAAAACATAAAACAAATGTAAACATTTGACACATCATATTTTGGGACAGGAAAAGTATTTCTTTTATTGATATCACAATGATTACTTACAACAAGTTCGGTGACTGCTCCATGAACCTGGTCCAGGATCCTCTTCACCAAACTCCAAGTGAACCTCCACATATCTTTCTCCTCTCACACTTATTCTTCAGAAATGGAATGGGCTTATGATGGAGGAAAAAGGGAAAAATGGGGAATTATGATGAAATTCTCACAACAAGGTTGCAAACGCTTAGGGAAAGCAGCTGATGTGAAATGGGAAGAGTTTCATTGTTCTTATCCTTAGATGTGGAATGAGACCCAGAAACCTCCTTTTATATGGGAAAAGGATGGCTATTTGGTTGGGTGATGGGCTATAGGCAGTGGATCAGTTGGGAAACTACCCAATAGCCCGTAATCTCAACGAATTCCTTGCAACTTTTTAATTTTTGCAACTTTTGCAAGTATATGCGGGTTGTAATGGTGCAGCTAGCGTACATACACGGGTTGTAGTGGTGCAGCAAGACTATGTATAGGGTCAGTAGTGGTGCAGGGCCCGTACATCTTCAAAAAATGATTTTTTAAGAAGAGATGCTCAGTGATGGCTTGGAAAAATTTGCATGTAAGAGGGCCAAATGCCAGGTATGCATGTATGGAGAAAATTAGGGTTATAACACCAAGTCATATGAACCATTTGTCAACGGAGTTTGCACTCGGGAAAATATCCCATATTGGAAGAGACTTTGGGATGATTGCATCCAAGAAGAGACTCGAGAGGAGTCAAAGAGCGGAAAGAAGGAAGATGAATAGGAGGAGAACTTGGCCCTTGTCAGTAAGACAAGGAAGGGAAAATGAAAGGGTTCCAACAAGCAGGGTAATAGTGAGGATTCAACCTCACAACCAGGAATAAAGGACTTGAGTAAAATCAAGTGCTTCATGTGCCACAAGTTTGGGAACTATGAATCACAGTGTCTGGACAAGAAGAGGCAAGAGGAGACGCAGAAAGCAACATCAGCAGAGATGAAGCTATATGAGTTTGCAGCAAAGGTTGAGAAGGAATTCTCAATGTTCACATGCCTCTCTAACAACACCTACTCAAGGAGTGCATGGTACTTGGAGTGTTTCTCGTCACATGATGAGGACACATGAGTTGTTCACTAGTTGGTCAAAGACAGACTTAGGTTTACGTGTGGAGATTGGAACGCATGCCAAGTGTGGTGCAGAAGGAATTGGGACAGTCAGGTTTCATCTTGAGTCAGGAGGTTTTATGGAGGTGCCAGATGTGTTATATGTACCCGAATTGAAGAAGATATTTCTTTCAATTTTAGTTTTGGAGGACATGGGTTTTGCAGTTACTTTTTCAGAGAGGGAATGTTCTCTTATGTTTATAGGGAGCTAGCCTTGACACAACAATGAGCATTGGTTTCAAAGAGGGTAGGTTATACAGGTTGCAGGGACAACTTGTAATAGGATCCAAGGAGATCTTGGATCATGGATCGATGTTAGTGATAAAAGACAAGGAGTAGGAGGATATGAAGGGTGAGTATCCAAAGGATGAGAAGAGTTCACAGACTTCTAGTGTGGGGAGTGAACCTTCACAAGAGAAGAGGGAGTTATCCCCTTCTAGTTCTATCAGGAGACCAAGTTGGTACGATATGACATTGATGGATGCTCAGGAGCATGAAGCTAATAGGAGCACCTTGAGGGAGAATACCTTCGATGAAGTTTTCAAAATTCATGGCATTGATATGTAGCATCATCGATTTGGAGACTTATGGTATTCAAGAATCAGCTAACTAGCATGGTTGGAGGAATGTGATTATGCATGATGATGTGTGTGACATTGTGCCAAATTCGGAGGCAGAACCAGTTCCAGGTGGCTCTTTGGGAAATACCTTCCTCACTGATCTGGATTATTTTCGGCATGAAATGAGAGCGGAGATATAATAAATAAATGCACAGAGATATCATGAATATCCAATAATATAATAGAAACGTATCATAGATGCAACCATAAACACAGAGATACAATAATACATGATTTATATTAATGAAATAAATGTATAGAGACTATAAAAATACAGAGTGAAAGACTCACTAGAATGGTGGCATCTTATCTCTGAGAAGAGATGTGACAGCTACTCACATTCATAAGAAGACGATTACAATGAGACTCTGAAGGCATTTTTAAAATAAACAGGTATTTCAAAAACCCTATACATCCAAAAACCTAACCTTAGGAGATGAAGCGCCAAAAGTCATGTGGGCCCCGTTTGGGTAAGTCAGTACATCACTTTTCCCGGGGTCGTAACTTTTGCATATGATCTTCATTTTAGGCGCATGATAGCCCATTGGAAAGGTATCATCAAGGAGATTCATTTGGGGGGCTCAATCATGCCTTTGTATATCATTGAGAAGCTCAATCCCTAAAATCCTTCATTTAGGACCTCAAAATGGCCCCGGAAGTTAAAATTGCTAAGAATAGTAAATTGCCAAAATTGTCATAAAACTGTTTTGAGTGAGTTGGAAAAGGTGGGTGGCCACCTGTTGGATTACTGAGAGGGGGGGGTGAATCAGTAATAGAACAATTTAGTCCCTTTTAACCATATAATCCAAGTGCTATATCAATGAAGCATTATTATTCAATAACTGCAGAGTAAATAAGCAATGAACAAATGAACAATCATACACATACACAGTACACCAATGTTTTACATGGAAAACCAAATTGGGAGAAAACCACGGAATGATTTTTCTTATATGTCTTGAAGAATTACATTCATTGGAAGCACCAACTTCCTTTGTTTTTCAGCTGCAACTGGAAGGAGGCTCCAACCCCCTAGTTTCTCA